>CAKNYM010044997.1:31904-52853 GCA_932195095.1 Andricus curvator | reverse complement strand
TTTTTTTTATTGAGTCAAAGAGCTCTAATGACCATGGTTTCGCCTCCTAATGCACCAAGGTCCTCGAGATTCTCTACGATTTCTGATTCGGAGATTTCGTGTGAAATGCCACGAATAACACCCTAGTACGTCATGAAGCTAGAGGGGACAATAGGAATCAGACCATCAATTTTTTTAGGAATTTCCTATAACAGGATATTAGCCGCTCTGGGTGTAAGTAAAATATATTACTATACTCAATAATAGGAGTTACTCAGTTCTAATAATTTTTGAAAAAAGACAAATTTGGTCTTCATTTTCTAAAATCAAACAAAAATTTGACTTTAGTTGAAGGCAGCTGAAGTGGGTATGTTAATTGTACTAGGGGTGGTTTTTTGTGTTTGCTGATTATTACTTTCGGGTTGAGATTATAGTACGGAGTTTTGCAAAAGTGACTGGTGGACTATTTTTTTTCTTTGGAAATTTTTGGTTGTTTTTTTTAACGGGATATTAGTTTAATGGCAATAAAGCTAAAAATATAAAAATGATACAAAAATTGAGGAAAGATTACTTGGTTATATTAGAAGTTAGGCCTAACCAACAAGAATGTGTTTTTATTTTAAATAATCAAAGATACCGCTATGTTAAAGCCCCATTGTTGCCCGATTATAATATAACGTCCTTTATTGAAAATACGAACACTATAGAAGGTCTTATCAGTGCCCATTTTTAAATGGGGCAAAGGACGGCAATTTCTGCATAGGCGCTCTTTAAAAATATGTTTCTAATCAGTCATACATTTTAAAGTCAAGTAAAATTTGAAGCTGGAAGCCTTTGCAGAGATGAAGTTGGATTAGTAAAAATAAATATTAGCCCGAGGATTTTCTATTCTACATCGTAGACTATATGAGACTAAAAAAACAATGTCGTGTAATAAACTGTATCAACACATGCTGACAATGTCAATAAAGATACTAGCAAAAAGAGATTTTTGTTGATAAAACGTTATCTTTGTCAAAGTTTTAATTGCTTTTAACATGATTGCAGCTGTGCTATTAAAAAGTAATGAATAATTCAATTATTAGTTACTTCTGAACAATTAAAATACACAAACTTTGAAAAATATAAGAAAATGATTTACCACTTTTTAACACGATTTTCTGTCATTGTCAAGAACTGATATGTGAGTGTTTCTCCATATGAAGGTCACTTTTGCTTGCACTGGTAAGATCTTTGCGATTAATTATTGAATTGTTTCAAAATATAATGAATTTCTTCTTTTTTATTACATTTGCCAAAATACTTTTGCAAGAAATTCTTTGTTGACCAGTGATTGTTCAAAAGTGTTAGATTATGTTACTAGTGTACAAACTCCTCAAAAATGTCAATTTTGTTTACAAAATTCGGTGCAAATGGATTTCCAACTGTTCTTCCAAACACCGTTGAAGTGCGAATGACGGATATCTCTATCTACCGAGGAAAACTCAGCTCCGACTTCTGGGGACAACCTCTTTGTTTGCATCCTGGCGGCGCGGAACATACTACGAATTATGGCGTTTTTATTCGTTTCCCATTTAATTTTGATTTTTATTCAGAACCCGCCCCATAATATCCACTTCCCGGTCATAATACCCGTAATGATGCTCCAGAGTATGCTGAAATGCGTTTTAAACATCACCAATATTATTCAGCTTCAAATTTCACATTGTTCCCTATCAATGAAGTACGTCTAGCTGATCTATCTAGTTACCCACCAATGTACCACATTTATATAACAAAGCCAGGAGGCCCTGTCTATAGGGCACGGTTAGATCGTCCTCATCATATTGATGCGCAAGATTTTGATCCAAATCTGTGAAGTATTACTGATTCATTAGGAAGTGCTTATTCTGTCAGCAGCTTTTATTATCGGCGACACATATCAATTATCTTCTTAGATATTACAAGATACCCTGACGATATGAGTAATTGTCTAATTGAAGGCAAACTCAAAGTCTCACAGTAATATGTATGAGATTAAATGAAAAACTTCCTGATTAATCTTTCAACTAATGATTTTTGCTTTTATTCAATAAATACCTATGATCGTCCTTTACAAAATGGTTAGTCCATTTTTTCATTTCTGTTCCTATTCGCTTTAATTTAATATAAGAACACCTGAAAAGTTATAACCGTACAGCTCATAGTGGCGCAAAAAAGTTTCAGTGGACAACATAGGAAAAAAACAGATAAAATGTGTTTGCAGATAAATTTTGGAGCGGGTAGAATATCAACGTATTTCGACAAAAGCTTCACAGATGTTAGGCGAATAATTCTGACGTCACCCTCGTGAAAAGGAAGACCGACTAAATACAGCTTTCAGGATCATTGAAGACAGACATTTTTTATAATAAAAGAAGGTTTTTCGGGTTTCAATCATGTGCAAAATTACGAATCTTGCCGACGTTTCGTGAACATTGCAGTTCACTTCTTCAGGGCCAACCTGAAACTAAAGTCTCAGATTATGTTGTTTTAAGATTTCGATTGTTTTTTTGTTGTCGTTTTCTCAAATAAAATGTTATGTCCTGTTACGATATGATGCTCAGCTAGTGCTGATTGCGTGAAATGTTTCAGCCTAACTTTACTCTTATTTTCCTTTACACATTGGCTCACCGCTCTCCCGGTTTCTCCAATATAGACTTTGCCAAAAGAGCAAGTGATTTTATATACTACTGGATCACTGAGAGGTGCCTTTTCATCTTTAGGGTTGTTTAGAAGTTGTTCTAGTTTCGCAAGTGGTTTAAATATGGTTTGGATGTTGTTTTTGTTGAGAATTCTTCCTATTTGCTCTGTGATACCTAGGATGTAGGGTAGGATGGTAGTCGTTTTTTTCTCTCTTTCTTTAGTAGGTTGTGTTCACTCGTTTTTTTGAGTGTCTTTTCTTATTGCTTTATCAATTTGTTTGTTTGTGTAATCATTTTGTATTAGGCTGTATTTAACGTTTTGTAATTTCTTCTGTAAGTTATCTTTATCTGTTAAGGAGACAGCTCTGTATACAAGGTAGTTGATGACCGATTGCTTTTCAGATGGTTGGTGGTGAGAGGAGGCATATAGATATCTGTTTGTATGGATGGGTTTTCTGTAAACTTTATGTCCTAATGTGTTTTCAGATCTTTTGTAAAATAGTACCTCCAAGAAAAGCAATTTTCCGTTTTGTTTAATTTCCATAGTGAACTCGATATTAGGGTGTAATCGATTGATGAAGTCGAAGAACTTGTGTTGTTCATAGAGTCCATGCCTCCAGACGACAAAAGAGTTATCAACGTAACGGCACCAAAATTCCGCTTTAAGCTTGTATTGGTTGAAGATTTTAGTTTCTAGATGTTGCATAAAGATTTTGGCTATTACAGGTGAGATTGGAGATCCCATTGCTGCTCCTGAGGTTTGTTCGTAGAATTGGTTATTGAAAGAGAAGTAGGTATTAGTAAGACAGTGTTCTATCAAAGGTATGAGATCGAAGAGAGATGGGATTAGTAGGTATTAATTTAGATATTGTTTTGCTGTCAAGTTTAGAGTCTTTTAGAAGGGTTTTTGTTTTGCTGACTATTGTTTTTGTGGAGTTCTTTTCAAGTTTTTTACATGTATCGTCAGTTAGAAGTTCAATGATTTTGTTGTTGTAGTCTTCTTTATTCATTATTACTGTTGTGTAGCCTTTATCAGCGGGTAATATTATCATGTTTTTATTCCGATTGAGTTCTTTAATTACTGTTTTTTCTTGTTTTGTTAAGTTTGAGGAGGGAAGTTAGGCTTGGCGTAAGATGTTGGCCGTCCTACGCCTTATGTCATTCGCTTTTTCAGGTGGAAGGCTATATATTGTGGATTCCAAATTACCGATGATTTCTTCTCTCGAGATTTTGAAGAAAGCTACTGCAAAATTATGTCCTTTAGATAAGGCTGAAGTCATTTGCTTGCTGAGAGGCTGGTTAGAGATGTTTTTTACTGTGTTAGTGGTGTGTGTCTTACTGGAAATAATTTGTCAAATTTTATTTTTTGTTTTTGAGTGGAAAGATCTTCAATCCGTTGGGATTGGTCGAATGATATGCCGTCCAATGTAGACCAAATGTCAAATCTGAGGGTGTTTGATAGAAGAAGGTGAAGTTTTAATAGTTTTTGGAGGTAGTGTGCAAGACAAATTTGGTGTGTTGTATTCTTCCTTTCAAGAAAAGCAAACTTGTGTAATGTAGAATTGATTTGCATTTAGATGTTCCCGAATGGTTTTTCAATAGTAAGAATTTTGGACGATCTTTTTGTCCCTGCATCGTTTGAAGAAAGCTGAAGATTTTAGTTGCTTTTGTACCTGCATTACATGTAGACTGCGAGAATAGACACCCTTTTCTCTGATTAATATAAGTACTGCTTTTTTAACCAACAAACTAGCTAGCTGAAGGTCCTTGAGCACCTTATCTGATTTATGAGATTTACGAGCTTCAACCAGTTTCAGCTAGATTTATATATTATAGCATGATCAGATGCTTATTTATCATTCAGGTCTGCAGGAAGATGTGATTAAGCAATAACATTGCTATCATAAGAATAACAAAAGTTTTCCTTTGTAGATTCTAATGTCGATTTTATATTCTGATTTCTATAATGCGTACGCCACCGACAGGGCAGGCCATTTCCGGAAAACATGTAGAAAATTTGGACTAAATAGTTACCATCTGCTGAGGATTACAATTTTACAACCCTAAAAATCTGTTGTTTTGGAATGAATGATTTACAAATAAGAAATTCGGAACTTGTAGGTTCTCGCATCTACATGATAGAGATGAATTGACAACATTTTTATATTTTCCATCCAAAGAACATAATAATTGCTGGTAAATAATAAGCATGTATATACAAATATGAATGGACAGCAAATAAATGCCATTAAGATAAATAATGTCATTTGTAGAGTTGACTTCAAGTTATATAAATTAATGAAAGTGGGAAAACACAAATTACATATATTTTAGCTCAAGGTAATGTAGTTTATAAAATCACGTGCAACTGTGACAAAACTTATTTGGGGGAAAAAAACGCCCCATTCATAATAGATTAAAATAAATAAAAATAACATTGGCCATCCCGGAAAAAATTACAAAATTCTTTCTCAAAATTTTATTCCATACGATTATGGCGATTTGATTGCCATAAAATGGGAGGAGATCCAAATCCTACATGATAAACACAATTATTACAAACGTGCGTTCACTGAAATCGTTTTCATTGAAAAAGAAGGCGGGTGTTGTCTTAAAAAAGACATGTTTTTATTTTTACTCAACTATATTAACCTCTTTTGAATTTGCGGAGAGTTAATTCAACTCGAATCAGAACATGCTTCTGTAGCATACAGGTAGCAATATACAGGTCATAAATACGCCATTTAATTTCAGTTTTTCAAATAATATTTTATGCGATACAAGACCACCTTCTTCCAAAAATGGGCACTCGAGACAATCTCATGATCATATTCTTATACTTTTTTATACCTTTTGTATATTTATCTTATAACTGGTTCCAGAAAACATGACTATTTTCTTAGAAACAACTAGTTTAATTTTGCGAAATGAAAAGGGTAACGTAATTTACTATTCTTATGACTCTCATAATTAAGTTTTGTTACTTTACGCAACATGTTTCTAATAGTTTATACTCTATAATAGGTGATCTGATAAGAAAACGGGTCCGATTCCGAAACATTATCAAATTCTAAATAAATAGACTGGCTCATTGCAAAATTAAATTATGCGACACTTTCATATCTTTTGACAGCAGTAAAAAAACCTATATAATTCTGAAGATTTTATGTGTAATAAGTTTAGCAAATATGGAAAATTTTAAGATCTTTCATCAAGAAGCTTCCTCCGCCCATTCTATTTATTTTGAAGAATAAATAAAACTTTGTTATCGGATGGAAGTCGTAAAAGCTAGTATATAAAGCATCCATTTGTCGCGTCCCTGTTCACACGTAATTCTTCAAAAATCCATTTTCAGTGTGTTCATTTGAAAAAATATGAAGATTATTAGTAGAATTCTGCTCCTCCCAATCGTGGGATACCTTTATTTTACAAGTAAGTATAATGTTCATTTTCAAATAATCAAAGATTTTAGAGCCCCACTGTTGCCCAATTATGATTTAATGTCTTTTATTGAAAGTATAAATGAGCACGTCAGAGCAAAAGAGACACTCTCGTGTGTCGTGAGGAAAAGAGAGACTTTAATATTTTGAGAGCAAAAGCGAGACAAATATTCTTTTCAGAAGAAAGGAGAGTCAAAATAATTCTGAGAGGAAATCATTAACTTGGCTGCGTTACGAACAAAATCTTCAGTAACTTTTTGGCTCTGAAGTTTATGCAGTTTATTTTTCCGATTGAGATTCGAAAATGCTGCACGCTATTACATGTACTGGGTACAAAAAGGCAACCTTTTTCAAAATATGCAGACACACAATAATTATTTTATAAGTTTGAACAATATTCATTGAAATATTCAAGATGGTATATAGTAAATTTTTTATCATTTGGTCTAATGTTTGTCATAGCAAATATTACAGATGTTTATTCTTTAAAAAAGATCCTCCTTTTTATTAGCATTATTTTTCCTCGCATTAAACACGTGAAACACATCTCCAATTTCGCTCTATATTATCATAGTTAAAATAAAATTCATATGTAATTTCATTGCTTGGTGTTAAAGTAACCATGAAGTTCTAATATTGTCGAAACATCTTGACAAGAAATATTTCACAATTCATTTACGAAAATAACAAAATTTTATTACGCAGTGAAGATTTCTAGTTATACGTATTTAAATCCAACTTCTTTTATCATTTTTACTACTCTGAGGAAAATATATTTTATTCATAGTAATTAATTTCTTAAATATATGTGAATATATTGTAATATATTTGTTATATATAAGTGAAAAACATTGTTATTTGATTTTACGTATGAAAAGTAACATTTCTATATATTTTTATATTTATAAGGACTGAAAAAAATGTAAGTATTGTATACTTGGTACAATTTTTAAATAAATTTCACGATTTTTCAATCAATTTAATAATTACTATTAAAACCATTCGCAGGTGTATAATAAAAATGGGGACGTTCAAGTTATATAATGATTTTGAAGGGTGCAGGGCTGAAATTGCTTTAAAAAATGCGAAACTGATTTCGAATATAGTAGAAATTTAAGGGATTCATCAGATTTCACAATTTTTCACAAATTTTCAAAGATTTCAAGGGATTCCAAGGATATAACAGTTTTTCTAGAGATTTTTTGGGGGTTTGAAATATTTCACGGTATGTTAGAGAATTGGAAGAATTCCAAAAATTTCAACAGGGAATTTTCGAAAAGAATTTAACTTCTGACTTGGAACAGGGAATTATCAAACTCAAATCAATTTTGAACTGGAACAGGGAATTTTCAAAATTTAGCAAATTCTGAGCTAGAATTGGAAATTTTCCAAAAGAATTAAAATTCTCGATTGGAACAGGGTATTTTTCAAAGAATTATAATTCTGACTTGAAATAGGAAATTTTCAAATTTTAACAAATTCTGAGTTGGAAATAGAAATTTACGTGAAGAATTAAAATTCTGAATTGCATCCGGAAACTTTCAAATTTATATAAATTTCAAGCTGAAACAGGGAATTTTTCAAAAGAATTATAATTCTGACTTTGGGACAGGGAATTTTCAAATTTAAATAAATTCTAAGTTGGAATAAGGATTTTTCCGTACTTTTTTGTATTTGTATTGGTATTTGAATTATAATTCTCAGTTGCATCCAGAAATTTTCTTAAAGAATGATAATTTTGAGTAAGAATAGGGATTACGGAACTGAAAATTCGAGTTTAAAAAATTATTGTATGAACAAACCCATTATTTTTACAATTATTATAAACAATCTGCATTAGAAAATTATGATTTTAGTTTTATTTATTTATTTAATTATTCGATTGATAATCAGACATTAAAAATTCTGAGCTAGAACTGGAAATTTTCGAAAAGAATTAAGGTTCTGGATTGGAACTGGAAATTTTCAAGAAGAATTGAAATTCTGACTCGGAACAGGGAATTTTCAAATTCAAATAAATTTTGAGCTAGAACAGAGAATTTACAAATTTTAACAAATTCTCAACTAGAACTGAAAATCTTCGAAAAGAATTAAAATTCTGGATTAGAACTGACAATTTTCAAAAATAATAAATATTCTGACTTGGAACAGGAAATTTTTTAATTTAAGTCAACTCTGAGTTGACACTGAATATTTAAAAATTTTAACAAATTATCAGTTAAAACTAAGAATTTTCAAGATAAATTTTCAATAAAATAATAGAATTTCAGAAAAATTAGACTTCAACCCAAAAAAGTTGCATTTTGAACTAAGTAGTTGAATTTTCAAGCCAGAAAGATGCAATTTTGAGGAGAGAGTTGAATTTTTAGTCTCAAAGGACGAATTTTCCATGAAAAAAATGGATGTTCAACATAACAATAACATTTTTTACTAAAAAAATGTCAATATTCAACCAAAAATGAAATATTTGAATTTTCAGTTAAAAAAATAATAATTTTCAACAAAAAAACGGGTTTTTAACAATGTTATTAAATTTTCAACTGAAGAGATAATTTTTTAAGCGAAAAAGGCGAATTTTCTACAAAACGTTGAATTTTCAATCAAATAGTTAAAGTCGAAAAAAAAGGTTTTTCATTGTACATTCTTAATTGTTGTTTCCCAGATGTTAAATTTAGAATATTGTACACCCTATAGTTTTTTTACAGCTTTGTTTTTCATTTTTTTATACTTGTGAAAACATAACTTTTATGTTTTAAAAATGATAACAGAAATCGAGCTGTTTAGGATAAATAGGCAAAATCTTAAATTTTAACCTTTTATAAATTGAACAGATCAAGGATTTCTGGTTAAAATATATAAATTCAATGCTCTGAAAAAAAAAAACATTTTTCCTCTCCCAATTCAGCACAAATTTTCAAATAAAAAGCTCCCAATTATCATTTGAATTTCAAAAATACCAAATTTGGCCTTGTCTACTCAATAAAAATGAAAAGAAAAATTGTCCTCTTCCAATTTAAAAAACATCGAAATTTCCTCTCGCAATAAAAACAGAAAAAATAGACTCTTCTAATTCATAAAAAAATAACAAAATTTTGAAACTGCCAGGTCAATCAAAAATTTTAGAGTAAAAAACTACCGTCTTTCAATTAAAAAAAAAATATTGAAAATAAGGAGTATCCCCCTTAAACTTAATTGAAATGTTAAAAAGGAAAAAATATTCCTCTTCCAATTCAGAAGAAAGCAACTAAAAAATGGCCTCTTCTAATCCAAAACAAAATAAACAAAATTTTGTCTCTGCCAACTCTATAAAAAACAAAAGAATAAAAAAATTTCCCTCTTACAATTCACAGAAAATTGAATACCAAAATTTCTTCTCTTCCAACTTGATAAAAATACTAAAAACAAAAAAAATATCGCTTTTCCAATTTATAAAAAAATTGAAAATAAAACATTCTTCCCTTAAACCTAATCAAAATGTTGAAGAGATAGAAATGGCCTCTTCCAATTCAGAAAAAAAAAATTTACTCCTTCCAACTCGATGAAAACTTTTTAAAAAACGTTCCTCTTCCAATTCATAAAAAATGAAAATCTACATTTTCTCTTGCCCAAGACTCTAAAAATTTTAAAAACAAAACATGTCTATCTTCAAATTAAAAAAAATCCTTGAGTATTAAGAATTCCCAGGATTCCTAAAGTTCCTTGAATTCGTTAAAAGCTCTAAAATCACTGAAATTCTGTAAATGTAATGAAATTCTTGAATTTTTGGAATTACTGAAAATCTCTGAATTCCTTTAATTCGAAATTCTTAGAATTCCTTGAATATTTTTAATTTCTTGAATTCTCTGAATGCGTGAGAATCTCTGAATTCCTTCAATTCTCAGAATTCTTCAAATTCTCTTAATTCCTTAAATTTTACAATTCCTTAAGTTCTCAGAATTCCTTAAATCCTCTAAACTCTTTAAATTTTCCGAAATCTTTAAATTCTCTACATTCCCAGAAATCCTTGAATATTCAAGATTTCTTGAATTCTCTGAATTCCCTGATTTTTTAAAATCCTTAAATATTCCGAATTCTCTTAATTCCTTGAATTTACTCAATTCTTTCAAATTCTCTGAGTTCCCCGTGATCCTTGAATATCCTGAATTCCTTGAATATTCAAAATTCTATGAATTCTCTGAAACCCTGTCATATTCTGAATTCCCTGAATTCTTTAAATATTCTTAATTCCTGAAATCCTTTGAATTCTCCAAATCCCCTGCATTCCTTCAAATCATCTGAATTTTCTGAATTGAAATATCTGAGATACTTACTCTAAAAATCTGAGATATTTATTCCAAATATCTGAGATATTAAAGGAAGAAGCTGTGAATTTGAAAGTGGTAAGATCTTTGATATTACTGTTAAGTATCCGAGATGTTAAATTTAAGTATCCCAGATATTATAGTGAATATTATAGCTCCTTTTGTTTGCCTCTTACGTAATGGTGCTGAGTCTAATACAGTTTTTTGAGAACTACCTTCGCTTGAGTTCGTCTCCAGCATGAGAGAAACATCTTCTTCGTTCAGAATGTAATTCCTAACTGTTCCTATTAAACAATAAAAATGTTCTTCTAGTCTTCTTCTTGGGAAGTCGAGAGTCCTCGACTTCCCAATCTTTCTGCAATCTGCTCACATCCATATTTAAAAAATAACTCTGCAAGGCTCACGCTTCACACACTTTATACACCACACCAATTTCACTACAAAAATCAGATCAGATAAGAAAACTTTGCGAAGACGTTGTTTTAAAATTCCTTCTTCTTCTTCGGATGTCTTCGGACAAGAAGATGGTACGTGGGACGCAACGTCACAATGTTAGGAAAGTTTTCCTTGCGCTTGCGTTACGGCAGTGCACCTATTGGTCGCGCCTGCGACCAATCACGTAGCGCGAGCGCGCGCAAACACTGGAAATACATTTCTAATATGTCAGATACTTACGTTTCAAATCTCAGATATTTAAATTTAACATCTAAGATCATAATAACGTTAATATCTTGTGCTACTAGCCAGTAATATCAACAGAAAAATTCGAGATATCTAATAATATCATGATATTATGTGTAAGTATATACATATTTCTAATATCTATTTGCTTATATCTTTTTTCTCCGTGCAATAATTATTATTAGCCTGAAGATTTTCTATTCCACGTCGTGGTATATATGTTACTGAAAAAAACAATGTCCTATAATAAACTGTATCAACACGAGCTGACAATTTGAAGAAAGATACTAGTGAAAACAGTTGAAAAATGTATTGTTGTTTCTCAGTTTTTGAGTTACAGAGTGTTAAACTTTGAGCCATTTTAATAAACAGCCTAGGCCACATATCATGAAAGCCGAAGATCATAGAAAGAAATGTTCCCTACAAAAGTTATTGAGCTTCAAGGACAAGATATGAGCAGGAAATCAACATCCAGCAGATGAAGGCAAGATGTTGTCAATATCTAGCCAATAAAGACACAACAAACAAGCAGCCCGGAATTTCATAAAATTCCCACGAAACTTAGACTTTTGGCCAGTTTTTTGAGCTTCTATCCCAATATGTATTGACAACGAACTTCTCATATCTTGCCTTTTTTTGCTGAGTATTGACAACATCTTGGCTTCCCTTGCTGGAAATAGATTTCCTGCTCATACCATGTCCTTATTGGCTAAATATGAACAAAAAATAAGGAGTTGACCAAGAATGACCTTGAAAAATAAAGTGTATCATTGTAATTGAATTAACAAGAATTAGAATCAACTAGAAATTTTCTGAATTCTCATTATTTCACGTTAGAGATCTAAAGTTCATTCATTTTTGCGATTATTCCGAGAGCCGTTTGAATTTTTGTTAAAACAAGGGGGCTGTTGTATACAGCATTAAAAAATGCATTGTAAAACTGCTTTGTAAAGGACATTTTTTATTTCATAAATAGATAGGTCATTGTTTGTTAACCAGCGATTGTTCAAAACCGTCAGGAGGTTATGTTACTAGTGTTCAAAATTCTCACAAATGTCCATTTCTTTTTATTAGGTGTGGATGGATTTCCAGTTGGTTTTAACACCATTTATGTACGAATGGTGGATAACTCTACTTATAGAGGAACACTCAGATCCAAAAATTGGAGCGCCATATGGTTGTATCCTCAGGGAGCTCGAAGAAATACGAATTATGCCGCTTATATTCGATTTTATCCTAACTTTTGGCATGAATCAGATCTTACGCCGCATCATCTGCTTCCCGGTCATGATCCTGAGAAACATGGTCCAAAGCACGCTGAATTTCGTGTAGGAAAATTTTGGGCATTGTATGCAGCTGCCGATTTCGAAAAGTTTCCTATCAATGAAGTTACTCTACATGAATCATCTGAATACCCACCATGCGATCACATTTATATAGCAATGCCAGAAGGGCCTGTCTGGAAGTCATCGTTATGGCGACCTCATGAGGTTAATGAGATAGATCTTGGCTACAATCAGTAAAATTGTACTGATTGAAATTTAAGGAGCGCTAATACTATTGTCCAATTGAAATCAAAAGTGAAGTCCCAAAGTAATATAACCTTAAACTGGAAGCTTTCGTGTTGCACTCCTAACTACTGGGTTTTGTTGTTATTCAATAAAAACTTTATCGCCCTGTACGAAATGGGTAGTTCATTTTTTCATTTCTGTTCATATTCACTTAAATTTAGTATAATAATACCACAAACTTCATAACGGTACGGCGCACAGTGGGAGAAAAAAAATTTTCTGTGGAGAACACATGAGATAAAATTTGTTGGCAGATGGATTTTTGAGCGGTTAAAGCAATAACTTATTTCTGCGAAAATTTCACTGAGGTTAGGAAAATAATTCTGACGTTAGCCTCTTGAACAGAGATACCGACTGAATACACCTTTCAGGATAATTGAAGACAGAATTTTGTATTTTTCTAGTATTTACCTCTGAATTTATACCTGAATTACTTTTCGAATGCGAAAATAGACGCCAATTTCTCTATTTGATGTAAGGACAGCTGTTTTTGCCAGCAAACTAGCTAGCTGAAGGTCCTGAAGGATCTTACCTGATCCATGAGATCAGTGGGCTTTAACCACTTTCGGCTAGATTTATAGGTATATTATACTATGATCTGCATTTTTGAATTTCAAAAAGATTTGTGTGTCGGCATTTTCAATCAAAAATTTGGTAGATTTGTTATTTAACAATAAAATTGACATTTTTTTATAAAAATAGTCCCAGTTTAGCTATGTTCAAATAAATAGGCTCACTTTTTCACAGAATCAACTAACAATTTCTTTGCAATGACTTTTCGCGATGATATTTTTAAAATTTGCAAAAATGACTTATAATTGGATCAATATTTATGAACAAAATCAGTGTTTGATTGTTTTTCAACGAATACGCTCAATTTTGGTTTACGGAATCGACTAATAATTTCTTTCCGATAACTCTTAGCTATGATACTTTCCAAATTGACCGCAATTATTAATTATTTCAAGCATTTTTACAAACAGCAAAAGTATCGTTGCAAGAAGTCAATTCTGAAATTGTTTATGACTATTTCTTAATTAATCAACAATTGTTTCTCAATTTGGAAAGTATCATAGAGAAAACTCATCAAAAAGACATCCTTAGTTAATTCCGTAAAAAATTAGTCTATTCCTTGAAAAATAGCCAAACACGGAATTTGTCTCTGCAAACTCTTGAAAAAATTATATTGTTAATTATTGTAGATTTTCAAATTATCGTAGTAAAAATTCATCAAAAAGATGTTCTTAGTTGATTCTGTAAAAAAATTAGTCTATTCGTTGCAAAATAGCAAAACTCGGGAGTTTTTTCTGATAATTCTTGAAAAAATTAATAATTATTGTGATTTTTCAAATTATCATAGCAAAAGGACATCAAAAAGACATTCTCAGTTGATTTTATGAAAAAATTAGTCTATTTCTTGAAAAATAGCCAAACTCGGGAGTTGTTTCTGAAAATTCTTGAAAAAATTAGTAATTAATGTGATTTTCCAAATTATCATAGCAAAAAGTCACCAGAAAAGCATTCTTAGTTGATTACGTGAAAAAAATTAGTCTATTCGTTAAAAAATAGCCAAAATTGGTATTTTTTTCAAAATTCTTGAAAAAATTAATAACTATTGTTATTTGCCAAATCATCATAGCAAAAGGTCACCAAAGGACATTCTTAGTGAATTTCGTAGAAAATTAGTCTATTCGTTGAAAAATAGCCATAATCGGAATTCGTTTCTTAAAATTCTTTCCAAAATTAATAATTATTGTGAATTTCTAAATCATTATAGCAAAAAGTCATGAAAAAGACATTCTTAGATGATTTCGTAAAAAATTAGTCCATTCGTTGAAAAATATCCAAACATGGTATATGTTTCTAAAAATTCTGTTAGAAATTCAATAATTATTGTTAATTTTCAAATTATCATAGCACCGAGTCATAAAAAAGACATTGTTAGTTGAATCTGTAAAAAAATAGCCTCTTCGTTCAAGAATAGCTGAACCCGGAATTTGTTTCTGAAAATTCCTTAAAAAATTAATAATTTTGTGAATTTCCAAATTATCATAGCAAAAAAATGAAAAAAACATTCTCAATTGATTCCGTAAAAAAATTAGTCTATTCGTTGAAAAATAGCCAAACTCGGGAGTTTTTTCGGAAAATTCTTTGAGAAATTAATAATTATTGTGAAATTCCAAATTATTCTTTAAAAAATTAACATTTATTGTAAATTTCCTGATTATATTATATAGCATAAGGTCATCAAAAAGACACTTTCAGTTGATTATATGAAAAAATTAGTCTATTCCTTGAAAAATAGCCCAAGTCGGAATTTGTTTCTGAAAATTCTTGAAAAAATAAATGATTATTGTGACTTTCGAATTATTATAGCAAAAGTTCATCAAAAAAATATTCTTAGTTGATTCCGTAAAAAAATTAGTCTATTCGTTGCAAAATAGCCAAACTCGGGAGTTTCCCAAAATTCTTGAAAAAATTAATAATTATTGTGAATTTCCAAATTATCATAGCAAGAAGTCATGAAAAAGACATTCTTAGTTGATTATGTAAAAAAAACATAGTCTATTCGTTGAAAAATAACCAAAATTGGAATTTGTTATTCAAAATTCTTGAAGAAATTAATAACTATTGTGATCTTCCAAATCATCATAGCAAAAGGTCATCATAAAGACATTCTTAGTTGATTTCGTAAAAAAATTAGTCTATTCGTTTAAAAATAGCCAAAATCGGAATTTGTTTCTTAAAATTCTTTCCAAAATTATTAATTATCGTGAATTTCCAAACCATTATAGCAAAAAGTCATGAAAAGACATTCTTAGTTGATTCCGTAAAAAATTAGTCTATTCGTTGAAAAATAGCCAAACATGGTATATTTTTCTGAAAATTCTTTTAGAAATTCAATAATTATTGTGAATTTCCAAATTATCATAACGCAAAGTCATCAAAAAGACATTCTTAGTTGATTGTGTAAAAAATTGTGTATTCGTTGAAAAATAGCCAAACTCGGAAGCTGTTTCTAAAAGTTCTCGAAAAAATGAATAATTATTTTGAATTTCCAAATTATTATAACAAAAAGTCGTCAAAAAGACATTCTTAGTTGATTCTGTGAAAAAATAGTCTATTCGTTGAAAATAGCCAAACTCGGAATATGTTTCTGAAAATTCTTTAAAAAATTATTAATTATTGTCAATTTCCAAATTATCATTGCAAAAAGTCATCAAAAAGACATTGTTAGTTGATTCTATTAAAAAATTAGTCTATTCGTTGAGAAATAGGAAGTTTTTCTAAAATTTCTCGAAAAAATTAATGATTATTGTAAATTTCCTAATTATTATTACAAAAAGACATGAAAAAACATTCATAGTTGATTCTGTGGGAAGAATTAGTTCATGCGTTGAAAAATAGCCAAACTCGGGAGCTTTTTCTGAAAATTCTTTAAAAAATTGATAACTATTGTGATTTTCCTAATCATCATAGCAAAAGGTCATCAAAAAGACATTCTTAGTTGATTAAGTAACAAAAATTAGTCTATTCGTTGAAAAATAGCCAAAATCGGAATTTGTTTCTTAAAATTCTCTCAAAAATTATTAATTATTGTGAATTTCCAAATCATTATAGCAAAAAGTCATGAAAAAGACATTCTTAGTCGATTCCGTGAAAGATTAGTCTATTCGTTGAAAAATAACCAAATTTGGAATATGTTTCTAAAAATTCTTTTAGGAAATCAATAATTATTGTGAATTTCCAAATTATCATAGCTCAAAGTCATCAAAAAGACATTCTTAGTTGATTCTGTAAAAAAAATTAGTCTAATTGTTGAAAAATAGCCAAACTGTGAATTTTTTTATTAATATTGTTCAAATTACTGCCAAGTAGCATCTATTTTGAATTAAATAATCGTGATGTATGATTTGTTTCTCTCACATTTAATTCCAAAACTCTGAAATTTCAATAAGCTAAAGAGTACCGATTCCCAACAATAAAGTTTGAAAAATTGATCAGAAGATTATTAATAATATGAAGATCGCGAATCGAATTTAAATAAACTCTTATCGCAGCTTTAAAAATAAAATCTTGAAATGCACAGAAATGCAAAGTTAACCCAGACAGATTCCTAATTGACAATCGGTGAGCGATAATTTCCTGAATTTGCAATTATCGGTTTAACGTTTATTTATGTTCACTTCTCGCCAGAGAAGTACATAATTGATAATATGCTTTTATTTTTCATTTCGACAGACTAGTCTTGCCCCAGATTTTAGTATTCCATACATTTGTAATGCTCGATTCCAGATTTCGGAATATATAATATATATGTATATATAATATATATGTATATATAACTAGGCAATCTCTGAGTAATTTCGATGATATGTATCACGTCAAAGCAGCTTTATTATAATTAAATTTCATATTAATTTATTTTAATTTTTTTCTGGTCCAAATCCAAACCGGATTTATAGCGTTACGGCCCCAATAGTGGGCCACCAATCTAAAGTAATCAACCCCGCATAAAATAGTATAATTACTCATCCAGATAATTATTTTGCCTAAAGATGTCGACTATTATCGAATGCATATTTGTGCTAATATTTTACTCAGATACTTATTTTGCATGGGGTGGCCCACTACTGGGGTCCCTACATGGATAAATAAATTTTATTATATTCTATACATTTTCCATTTATGAATTTTTTTTCTCGACTTATTTATTTTTAATCATTTTTTCATCTATATTTTAGGAAATTTATTTTTTCCGGGGTATTATAGTACCCCAGAAGACGTAACTACTCGGAGGGCGCCCCTTAGAATGTTTTGCGCAACCGCGAGTTCACCACGCGGTAAAAGCGGATGAACTTTTCCATATCGGGGACGCTTATGAAATCCGCGAATCTCCGCTGTAATGTCAAATAAAGGTGATTTCACAGCATTTGAAACTTCTTCTCAAATGAAGACTTGATTTCCCCATACAAAATTTATTTCTCCGAATTAACCCAAATAATTTTAATTATATTAATTTTAATTTTGGGGTGATTATGATTTTTGTTTTAAGTTTTATGAGAAACTATTCTGGATGTTGAATAAAAAAAGGAAATAAAGAAGAGCCTCTGTTTTTGTCAAGGTTCGAATCCCGGTTTTACTTTTCGATCCCATCTGACCGTCGGTTCTAATTTTTTTGTAAATAAATGTTTCTATCAAGAAAGAATAAAAATTTCAGACGAATTATTGAATTTTTAAGCCAAAATGACGAACTTTCCGTAGAATAGTTGAATTTTAAGCACAAAAATATTAATTCAACCAGAAAAGAATAATTTTCAACAAAAGAGTTGAATTTTCAACAATGAAAGATTTTTCAGTCAATACAGAAAAAAAATTTGATCCAAAATGTTGAATTTTAATGCCAAAAAGACGAATTTTCTACACAGCAGTTGAATTAAAAAAAATGAATTGAACCAAAAAATCAAAATTTTCAACCAAAGATTTGAATCAACAGCCAAACAGAATTTTTAACGAAAAAATTGAATTGTCAACTAAAAAGGATTTTCAAGTCAAAAAAGAAAATGAATTTCAACCAGATTGGTCAATTTTTAATTAAAAATGTCAAATTAGCAAACTAAAAATAGAATAGTTAAATTTTCAATAAGGAAAATGTATTTTCAAACAAACTAATTATAATTAGTAATAATTAGTAATAATTACATTACGAAAGAAGTAGTTGAATCTTCAACCGAAAATATTAATTCTCAAACCAAAAAACTTAATTTTCTACCAAAAAAAGGATTTTTCTTTAAATACATAAATTTTCAAGTAAAAGGATGATTTTTCCATAAAGAGATGAATTTTTTAATTTTCAACTAAATAGTTGCAGTTTCAACCAGAAAAGTATAAATTTGTACCAAAAAAGGATTAATATTAAAACCAAAAAGAGAAATTTTTTATGAAAAAAAGACAAATTTTCAATAAAAAAATTGAATTTTCAACCCAAAACTATGAATGTTCAACCAAAAATTATTGTTGTTTTTAAAAAAAATTCTACAGAATGCTTCAATTTTAACCAAATAATAAAATATTATTTCAAAAAAAAACGAATTTTTAAGAAGAAATAGCCTTCGAACAACAAATAGGAAAAGTTGAATGATGATTCATACACAAAATAATAAAATAAATACTCAAATTAATTTTTAATACATTTTAATATCTAAACTTTAATCAGTAAAAATTTTGAGTAATTTAAATCAGTGACTGGATTCTAGTTATAAATCAGTTATTTTTCTGATGAATTAGTTTAGAGAGTAGGTCTGATTTTATTTAACAAATACCAGCAATAATTTTTTTCAAATAAAAAGCGATACTCTTTTTTTCAATAAAAGTGTCTACACAGTAGGAATTAGTAAAATAAGTTGGTTGACTTTTGAGGTTAGAGCTTGAGTCCGACAGCCTTAAAACGAGAAAAATATATTTCAAAAAAATGAAAAAATAAGTTATAAATTAGCTTTGGAAAGAATATTAAATTCCGCGTGAAATGAGCCCTATTTGAAGTATTTTTGATAAATAGACACTGAGTTAGTGAGTGAGAAAAACCGGTCCAATTTCTGATTTTTGCAAATTTTCAAGATTCAACTTCAACTACTAACAAAATCTAGAAAAATAATTGCAAGCATTTGAAATGTACACCAAATGAACCTTAAAGTGCCCTCTTTAAAATGAACAAAAAAGAAACTATAAAAATGTTTACTGGTTCTCGAATTATCATGAAAAATGTAGAGGGGTGAGCAAGATGATAATCTCTCGGTCGAGTTGTCATCCTTCTCCTCATCCTCCTCCTTAGCCTCCTCCTCCTCCTCCTCATCCTCCTCCTTAGCCTTCTCCTTCTCACCCTCCTCCTCCTTAGCCTCCTCCTTCTCATCCTCCACCTTAGCCTCCTCCTCCTCCTTCTCCTCATCCTCATCCTCATCCTCATCCTCATCCTCCTCCTTCTCATTCTCCTCCTCCTCCTCCTCCTTAGTCTCCTCCTTCTCATCCTACCCCTCCTCATCCTCCTTCTTAGCCTCCTTCTCCTCATCCTCCTCCTTAGCCTCCTTCTTCTCATCCTCCCCTCCTCCCCCTCCTCCTTAGCCTCCTCCTCCTTCTCCTCATCCACCTCCTCCTCCTCTTCCTTAGCCTCCTCCTTCTCATCCTCCTCCTCCTTAACCTTCTCCTTCTCATCCTCCTCCCTCTCCTCCTCCTTAGCAAGCTCCTTATCATCCTGCTCCTCCTCTTTAGCCTCCTTCTCCTCCTCTACATTTTTTATAATAATTCGAAAACCAGTGAAAATGTTCACAATTTCTTGGGCCCATTTTAAAGAGAAAATTATAATCTTCATTTTGCGTAACTGGATTTTGCTAGGAGTTGAAGCTGAATCTTGAGAATTGGCAAAACTCAAAAATTAAACCGGTTTTTCTCACTGACTAAATTAGTCTCTATTCATCAAAAATACCTCAAATAGAACTCATTTCACGCGAAATTTAATAACCTTTTCAATGTTTTCAAAAACAAAATGTCTTATCATTTTAAGAGATAAGCTGCGAGAAGCGACCGCTAGTTTTTTAGGTGTCTTCGTACTCCTAGTACTGCATAACAAAGAACAAAAATTAAAGCTAATGGACCGTGACTTTTTCAACTGCGCATGTACCGAAAATCGCGGGTCTTTTTGAAATCAATAATAATACAAATAAATAATTTAAAAAATTTCTTACTTTAACAAAATTAATTTAATTTATTTTAAGAAATACCTAATTTCTTGAAATAATTTATTATTAATGTAACATTACATGTGCATATTTTATCATTTGAAATAGACCCGCGCTTTTCGGTACATGCGCAGTAAAAAAGTCGCGGTCGGTTAGCATCGCGGAATTGAAGTTCGGTTCTTGGTCTAGTCGGGAGTTGTTTCTGAAAAATCTTTAAAATTTAATAATTATTGTGAATTTCCAAATTATTATAACAAAAAGACATGAAAAAGACATTCTTAGTTGATTCTGTGAGAAAAATTAGTCTATTCATTGAAAAATAGCCAAACTCGGGAGTTGTTTTTGAAAATTCTTGAAAAAATAAATAATTATTGTG
Organism: Andricus curvator; assembly: GCA_932195095.1. Lineage (NCBI taxonomy): Eukaryota > Metazoa > Arthropoda > Insecta > Hymenoptera > Cynipidae > Andricus > Andricus curvator. Next base: position 32,109 of record CAKNYM010044997.1, on the reverse strand, counting down.
AATTTCAAATTATTATAGCAAAAGGTCATCAAAAAAACATTCTTAGTTGATTCCGTAAAACAATTAGTCTCTTCGTTGAAAAATAGCCAAACTCGGAAGTTTTTTCTAAAATGCTTTGAAAAATTAATAATTATTGTGAATTTCAAATTATTATAGGGGCCATTTAAGTATTACGTAAGCATACTGTTCCCTATTATTGACCCCC
>CAKNYM010044996.1:15509-63888 GCA_932195095.1 Andricus curvator | reverse complement strand
CAGAGTGAAGGGAATCAGGCACGGACCATAGACGCGGAAGACCTTCAAACTTACAGCGCCTCAACAAGCTAGGTAGCGCGGGCTCAAACAGGAGTCTGGATGAATGGCAAAAAAAGGTGAGCGCGACTAGCAGTGAAGGGGAAGATAAAAGAAAAAGAGAGGAAGGGGATGATGATTCAGAAAGGGACAAAGATAACAAGAAAGTTAGGATTAAACGAAAAACACGAGAAAGAGATAGGGGGTTGGGGGGATGTCTGAGACACTAGAAGCCCTCATAAAGGGGTTTAGAGAGGAAACAAGGAAGACTGGATGATATGAACAGGAATATGAATATGCAGGGGAAAGACGTAACGGGGGAAGTGAGTAAAGTAAGAGAAAAGTGGCAAGAGTGGGATAAACTCTGGAAAGAGGACAAAGACAAGGTATGGGCTAAACTAGAAAGCATAAAGAATAGACAGAGAGAGGTTGAGGAACAGAGAAATAGTGAGATAAAACAGTTGGAAGAACGGGTAACCAACTTAGAAATCAGGAATGAGCATATGGGAAAGGAAACAGAGAGTGCGGAAATAGTAAAAGGGAGTGATAACTTGCAAAATGAGAATGAAAGATTGAAGAAAAGACTGAGTGAGATTGAAAGGAGATTGGAAGGGGAAGAAAGGGCGAAGAGAAAAGGATGGACGAAAGAAGGAATGTTTCTAGTGAAAGTAGGGAGTGAGGAGGAGAAAAAGAAAATTATGGAGGAAAAAAAAATTATTGAGAGGAAGAAGGGAAAGAATTTAAGAGGATTTTACATGGAGGGAGAGGAAAAGGAGATGGCAAATAGAGCAGAGGGCATGGGTAGAGAGGAAAAAGGGGCGCATGGTATGGACAGGGAGAGACAGATTATGGATAAATGAGGAGGAATGGTTCTGGGACGAAGAAGTAGAAGAAATAAGGAAAAAGGGGAAAAGAGTTGAGAAAGGTAGAAAAATGGAAGATGCAAAAGAGTTTAGAGATCAAACAGAGGGGTTTCCAAATAGCAAGGCGGAAGAAAAGTGAGGAGGCTAGGTGAGGGAAGGGAAGAGAAAAACGTGAAAATAGCTTTCTGGAATGTGTCAGACTTGAAGAATAAGAACGAAGGATTTTGGCGGGAGTTAGAAAAGTGGGATGTGATTATGATGAGTGAAACCTGGGCGGATGAGAAGGACTGGAAGGGGATGAAAAGGATGTTACCTAAAGGTTATGTGTGGAGAATGCAAGAAGCAAGATAGGAACACGTTAAAGGTAAAGGGATGGCGGCATAGTCTCAGGGGTGAGAAAAGAATTGACAGTAAAAGGGAAAACAGAGGAAGACAGGGAGGAAAAGGATGGAACAATGTTAAGAAGGATTATAATTGTAAAAGTCAAAATAGCTGTGGTTTTTGTATATATAAGAAGAGGGGAAGAGGAAGGTTGGAGAGTAATGAGGAGGTGGATGGATGAAATGAAGAAAGAGTTGGTTTTTATAGAAGGTGACTTGAATGCCTGGACTGACGAGCAAGGGGGAGGGATTTGGGATGAAGAAAAGGAGGCCTATATAAGGAGCTCCAAACATAGGGAGACAGACCGGGAGGGGAGAAGGTTACTAGACGTAATAGGAGAAACAGGATGGTTTATATGTAATGGCAATATGAAAGGAGATGAGAAAGGAGAGATCACATTTATAGGTAAGGGAGAAACAGTAATAGACTAAATCTTGGTGGAAGAAAGAATGCGGAATATGATAGTTATTATGAATGTGGGGAATGAGATAGGGTTCGAGCACTTCCCAATAATAGCTACACTGAAAGGTGGTCTCCGTATGCGCGGCAGAAGGAGAAAGGAAAGAGGGGGAGAAAGGAACACGAAAATGGGAGTCTGGGGGTGGATAAATTAAAAGAGTTTGAACAACAAATGGAAAACGAGAATGTTAGGTATGAAAATGAGGAGGGAGTAGACTCGTTAATTGAAAGGTTGAAAGGGTCGATTGAGAAGGTAAGGGAAGAGATAGGTACAAAAGATGGAAGAGAAGAGGGCAAGAGACTCTGGCGGGACGAGGAATTCAGGGAGAGTAAAGAAAGAATGAAAGAGTGTATAAGAAAATGGAGGAAAGGAGAAATGGAGAAGGTCGAGTAAAACAGGAGAAAAAGAGAACATGAGAGGATGCTGAGAAGGAAAAAGCAAAGGGAACAGGAGAAATACAGGGAAAAAGTAGAAAAAGCGATCAAAGAAGGTTGGGCCTGGGATGTGATAAATAGGGAAAGAGGAGGAAGGAAGGGCGTCAATGAAGAAGTAGAAATGGGTCAGTGGACGGATTATTTCAAGGGTCTGTTAGGGGGAGAACAAAATAGGATCAAAGGGGAAAATAAAAGGATAATACAGGGAGAAATGGAGGAAGGGAACGAAATAACAAGGGAAGAAGTGGATGAGGCGATAGATAGACTAAAAAGAAACAAGGCTACAGGAGAGGATGGCATGAAGAACGAAGCAATAAAGTATGGAGGAGAAGGGGTGAGGAAACGGATGTGGAAGATCTGCAACAAGGTCAGGAAAGGAGAAGGGTGGCCGGAGGAGTGGATGACAGGGCTGGTGGTACCGCTTGTGAAGAAAGGGGAGGGCAAGAAGGTAGAGGAGTACAGATGAATCACTCTCATGCCAGTGGGATATAAAATATACGCAGAAGTTCTAAGAAAAAGGTTAGAGAGTCAGATAGAAGAGAAACAAAGTATCCCGCACAGTCAGACGGGATTTAGAAAAGGGATGGGGACAATAGATAACATTTACGTATTCAACTACTTTGTTAATAGAAATTTAGGGAGAAAAAGAGGGAAATTAGTCGCCTTGTTTGTAAATTTTAAAGCAGCTTTCGACTCAGTGAACAGAAAAGTGCTATGGCAGGCAATGAAAGAGAGGGCAATAGAGGAAGGGTTGGTGGAGAGGATAAAGGAAATTTTTACTGAAAAAAGGATTAGGGTGAAGATAGGGGGGAAAAGGGGGAGGTTTTCTGGACAGAAAGAGGTCTAAGGCAAGGGTGCCCGTTGTGTCCGCTACTCTTTAATATGTTGCTGGCAGACTTAGAGGAGAAACTAAAGGAGAAAGGGAAAGGAGGAGCGACTTTGGGTAATAGCAAACTATACTCTCTAGCATACGCGCACGACGTAGTTCTGTTAGCAGACGATGAGAAGGGGTTGAACCTAATTATGAGAATTTTCGAAGAGTATGTGGGATCAAAAGTAATGACGCTGAGCGTAGGGAAGACCAAGGTGATGCGCTTCAGAAATAGAAAGACCAAAATAGGTTACGTTGGGAAGATGAACGGACAAACGGTGGAAAGTGTGGAGGAGTTCTGTGACTAAGGTTTTTGGTTTGAGGCCGGAGGGGGAAACGAGGTTTAATAATTCGTCTAAAAATACAAAATGGAATGAAAATTACAATAAATCATAATTAAAGGTTTCGGTACCATATGTGTGAAGGTCTTTCGGAACGTCTTAGGGTTTCTTTAAAAAAATACAATATTAATGTTTATTTCACTAACAACCACGCACTTCATAAATTTACTTTTTTTTAAATAAAGATAAAGACAATAAAGAAAACTCTTCTTGTATTGTATAAATAATAAATTGTAAATGTTGCAATAAAATTTATGTTGATGAGACTGGCAGGAGACTAAAAACTCGCATTTATGAACATAAACGGGATTGTGAATTAGGCAATCAAAACACTGGTTTGTCACAACATGCATGGCAATTTAATCATTATTTTGATTTTGAGATTAAACATATCAAATTTTAGTTCGTGAAAATAATACACACAAACGAAGAATCCTAGAGTCCATTTTTATAAATAAATTCATTAAAAATGCAATCAATTTAAAAACCGAACTGTTAAATATAAATAAAATTTATCAAACCATTTTATAACCGATTTATATACAAACTTTAAAAATAAAAATGTTATATCAATTTTTAAATCGAATTTACTTTGGCGCACTTTCCATTTGGGTCTCTATTTTATTATCCGCCTTTCTTAATTACTTATGAAAATATGACTTTATCCATAATGTATTTTGGTAGTCGTTGTTTCTCCTTTCAAATCAAAACATCTGTTTCGTATATTTATTCAAAAATGTAGTAAAATCACTATATTGGATCCTCGAAAATTTTGAGGTTTCAATTTCTTAATGTTTTAAAGGACACTGTTTAATTGTGTTATTTATCAATTTTAATGTTCAACAATACAAAATAACAACTAATCTTGGTTCACTCCAAAAAATATGTGTTCTCTTGGAAAATAACCAAAAATTGTAATGCCTTGAATGATTTAATCACTACAGGTAAATTTAAAATATTTTATTATTTAAAAATTTTTTTTGTTCATTATAAATGTTTTTAGGTCATTATATCTATGTAAATTATGTTAACTTAGGTTATGTATTATCTTGAAGAAGGCCTGCAACAAGGTCGAAACGTACGTTGGTTTTAATGAAATTGACGAATAAAGCTTGATTCTTGACAACTGAATCCCCTATTATTCCTAATGGACCGTATGACCAAAATAACACATTCTTATATGAATTGATTTCATTATTGATATCAACGGTCGAAGAAAATTTCACAGTGTGAATGATATTCCAATCACTGAACGTAGATAATAATAAATTGTTTGAACAACAGTTTTTGCTAACTTGCATTACGAGTACTTATTACTTCATAACGTAAAAAGTGCTAAAAAGGTCAACATTTCAGAAAAAACACAAGTTTCTAACATTATTTCAATTGAATATTATTAAAAATATTAATAAATTCTTCAAACAATTGATTTTATTAACTTAATTAATTATTTACATCACTCTAATTGAAAATTGGACAAAAAGTGTAAAATTTAACAACAAAAACTGCAATTGAATATTAAACGAAAAGTGGAAATGTTTTGAAAAAAACGCGACTTTCTAACTCTTCACTAAGAGCAAATTGCTAAAAATAATAGTAAATTGATCAAACGATTTATGTCAATATCTAATTATCAGTATAAAGTAGTATTTTATGTATTAGAAAAAATGTACATTAAAAAAAAAACCAAAAAAATCATAATTAGTGCCAAAAACTCGCAAAACCCATTTTGTCACTTATGGGGTTTATTTGGGACCATATGAAACATAGCCATGGGGGTGATATTTATAAAATAATATTGTATTCATATTATATGTCTGATTGTGAAGATGAATGTTGTGTTTCAACTCGATTCAGCTACTATTGACGATTCTGAATAAAATTTATAAAAACGTCTTTTTTTCTTATGGGAAATACATATTAAACTTAATCGGGCTTGCGCCACCTTTAAATATAAAAAAAAAATGGATTTATTTTTGTGTGGATTCGAACAAATTTCCTGTGCGAAACAAAATATGAAACGTGGACTGTAGCTTAATAAAAAGATGAACTGCAAAGTTGGAAAGCATTATTAAAGAGGAAATAAAAGATTTGGTAGGAAGGTAAGTTTTTACCAACAGTAGGTAAGGTGGATTTTTTTACTGTCGTTTAAACCTTACATCTCTAACAAATCTTTCTTTTTGCTTTTCAATAATGCTTTCCGACTTTGCAGTTCATCTTTTTATTAAGCTACAGTCCACGTTTCATATTTTGTTTCGCTCATTTTTTATAATTTTCTTCTAAAAACTTTACTTTGCTTAATTTGAGTTCGAATTTCGCGGGCACTTACGTAAGTACGCTAGCGTCTCATAGTGAGCGGTAAACTCTCCTATAGTAGAGGCAGCACTGAGGGCGTGCTGTATCTATGTTTATAATATTTTTGGTATTGATATGTCGAATTTTTAAATACGAAATACTGCGAAAGATGACCAAATATTATTTAATAATTGAAATGAATTAGTGATTCAAATTTAGAAGGTTACTAAATAATAAAGATATATGAATCTCAAACAATAGCCTATAACACTTTCAATAAATAATGTATTTTTAAGATCTATATATTCTCTTTAAATGACCGTTAACTGTCGGGAGTATTTTGGGACAAAATTAATATTTTATAAAAATTACATTCGTAATAAATAGGGGGGATCATAGTAGAGCATTGTTTTTTTATACTTTTATATATGATTTATTTTGCAAGGATGCAACCTAACCTCCAAAAAGTGATACCTATTGATATTTTTAATGATTTCTACACTAATAGAAGACATTTTTGTTATCATTTAAGTTTAAAACTTAACGAACAATATCATTAGATCCAGTAAATTATATGAAATGTCTTAATTTAAAGTTTACAAAAAACGATCTAGCTAACCTCAACATTATTTAAAAATTATCATCCTGATTTGGCGAAGCAAAAAACGAAAAAATCGCTGTTGTTTCAAAATAGTGTCGGTCAACGGTACTTTAATCATGCAGAATGTATCTAAAATTTCACATTCTGACAACAAATTTATTTATATATATGTAATGTTCAGCGCTTTGTAAGGAAAGAAAAAAGTACGGATAAGTGGTTGCAGAAGTTCGGACCTAATAATTCAAAAAAAGAGAATGAGCTTAAAAACTCCAAATCGCTAGAAGAGAAAACTCGACATAAGCGTAAAGAGAATGAAGATGATTTTGGAGACAACTTTTCATCTGACAATGATCCCCAGAAAAGAGAATTATCAGAAGAAGAAAATCCCTACAAACGAATATGTAAAATCTCTATAAATGAAGGTTCTCAAAGCCTAAAGTCTTTTGTATGCTCTTCATCTAAAACTGCACTGTTAGAAAAATCTGTATTAAATTTAATACAAATGTATATGAAGTCATTTGCATACACGGGAATTGAAATTTAATATACATTAAAATATGAATAGCTGTACACTTTATATTAAATTTAATATACATGTCGGTATAGCAGCGTGCTTGAAAACTCAAAGTGCTTTTATTTCTTTAAATCTTATCAAATATTCGCAATTGAAGTAATAATCTAGAATTTGTCGATTGAATTGCTTTTTATGATTAAAGTGCAACGTACAAGTGGAACTCTTTCAAAAAATTGCCCTGAATGGTAGAAATTTAATGTGAGTATAGTTGATTGTAGGTTAGGTCTGTCATTTCTTTACGTAATTGAACATTTCGACTTAAAATCCAATTTTATTTTTGATTAATTGCAAGAAGGTATCATGTTTTATTATTAAGAATCGAAAATTACTGCTAATCTTATTTTGATTTCGTGCAAAATGGAATTATCTGAGCGATTATCATGATTGTATATGAAATTTAATAAACACGTACCTAAATAGGAATTTCATATGCTTGAGATATTAATTTTAATATACATTTGTATTTTAAATTTAATACTATTTTTAACAGTGTGAAAACCATCTTAAAACAGGCATATCTTTAGAAGAGAAAAATAATTTGCGTATATGTGAAACCTTGACTGACGAATCTTCACAAGGTTCAATGGATTTTCGAAGCAATGATTCATCTGATAATAAAAGTAGCAGTAAATGCGTAGTAACTTAAAAAGAAACGTTTTCCTTAAAGCCATCAGCTCTAGTTAAAGAAAATAGTTGCTTCGAGAAAATCGCAAGCAGAAAAGATAAAGGAAGAAATTTCGTACGATGCTCAGTTTGTTTCAACAGCACAAATGTAGCTTTATTACACGCTTCGAAGCAAGGCCGTTTGTCTGCAATTTGCACTGTAACAGGTACAATACCTGCAGAAATTCTGGAAAATCACTTGAGTTCAAAAATGCATTTAGAATGTCTTAAAGTAGAAAATTTGAAGAAATTAACTGCTGCTGAAAAAGAGGTGAAAGGACCAATAAATCAATTAATATCTCATCAAAGTCTGGAGTTGTCCAAAAAAATTGGTTCCTTCATGATTTCAATGTACAATGATGCAAAACGTGGAACTTTAAGTGCCTGGTCGTGGCCTTCACGTGAAGTCGTACATATTCTTGGTAACCAATGGAAGTTCAGTGTTACGAAACCTTTTACGCCATATGATGTGAAAAATTGTGAACTTCAATATGTCAATCCTTCAACTCACAAAGACTTCGTGCATTCTGTTGTGGAGAAAGATCGTCTGTGAATTTATATTTTTAGGTTTTCAAGAGCAAACTTTATGTGGTGCTAAAGGATATTTTGAGGCAGCAAAAGACGCTATTGAGTTTTCAATAGATTGGAAATGTTTATTACAACGTCTTTCATCAGTTGCAACCGACGGAACAAATATGAATATCGGTGACAAAAACGGGTTGTGGGCCCTGCTTGATCGCGAAAAAGAAGAAATTTCTGGAATTAGCCTACTTCTGAAAATTTGGTGTGCTGTGCATCGAAGTGCTTCAGCATGTATTAATTTAATAGAAACTGTAACTGAAGTAGAAAAAGCAATTAAAGGTTGTGTTTCAATTGCAAATTACTTGCACAGTTCAGGTTTGCGAACAAAAGAGCTACAAACTATCGCTGATGACAATGATTTAGTAGTCATGCATTTTCCCAAATACTATGAAGTAAGATGGACGGAGTATACCTACCAATTAGTAGTGTCAATCCTTAGAAGCTTGCGAGCTCTATCAATTTACTTTCAGAGAAATATGAATATTGATTGCATTTGCAAAGGTTACTACAATCAGTTAAAAAAATATGATGAACTGAATTTACTTTGTTTCATAGCTGACTTGGGCTACCTATACTCCCGTTTTCAGACGAAAATTCAAGGAGATGAAACGATCATTTTCGACATTAAAGAGTCCTCGAGAGCTTTGTTGGAAGCCCTTAAAAAGTTAGAAGACGCACCTTTGTAAGGTGGCTGGGAAGAACTCTTCAAAAACAGCGTCAAAAAAGATTTACAACTGGACACTTTTCATTTGCATGGATTCAAACTAAAATATCTGTCTCGCCGTAGAAAGCAACACCATTTATACGTCAGCGAAACAAGGCAATACTCTGCAGTCAGAGATGATGCTCTTCAAACTCTTCAAAACTTTGTCAGGGAGAGATTGGATTTTTCAGAATGGAGTACACTGGAACCTCTAGAAAAATTGAGTCCAGATGTTTCTGATGGAAAATTGAGATTGTGCCAACAAAATATATGCCCAGATTACGATCTTCTGGAATTTGCAACATCATATCGCGAAGCAGCATGTGTGAAGGCAATTATGCATAAAAGATGCGGTACAAAAATGCTAAAAGCACTGCTCTTTGTGGATACATGGAAACCATTAGCAGTCTCTATAGTACGTGTAATAGCCGCGAAGCCTCATATTGCAGATGTAGAAAGATTAATATCCTACTATAATATTATTAAAACCAGTGACCGATCCTCCATTTTCAGCTGATGTACTTAAAGAAAATCTTTATATCAAGATTAATATGCCAAAAGTCAAAGAGAACAAAAGAAAAAACAGGAGAAAGAAAAGGAGAATCAAATTGAAAACGACAAAGTAAAAACCAAAAAGTGAAAAATAATAAAATTTTAAAATATGTATAACATATTTAATACGAAGTATGCTGAATTTATATTTTTGTAAATTGATAAATATATAATTGTTACAATCAAAAATTATTATTCATCTCTTATTTGCTCTAGAACTTATTATAATAATTATTTAGTTATTAACTCTATAGGGTAAGGAGGGGCAGCGCCGACCGGTGGGGCAAAGGTAACTTTGCTTATAACATCGCTATTATTTAACAATTTTCATTCTACTTTGCATTAAATAAATCTGTTTTATTATAGAGATAGCGTTACTTACTGATATCTTGAAAATTGACGTTGTAAAAGAAAAATTATGCAGAAAAGAGTTTTGACAACGAAAGAATGGAAGATTCGCTGGCAGAAATGTAAAGTTTTCGACGTTAATGGCAATACTTACAGTATGAAAATTTGACATTTTGACAGATAAAACAATATCACATTATGTCATTATAATAATTGAACGTAATACAAGTCCAATGTGTATTTAATATCGTAAATAATTGAGGCCTCACCAGTGGGGCAAGCCCGACCAAAATAATAGTTTACACGTGCTTAGGTTATAAACGTATCATAAGTTTGGTCGATAAGTCATCGGTAATGTAGAACAGCCACTTATCTTCTGGGCTACATGCAAGAAACTCTAGTATATATTATTATTTTCAATCCGTCGGTAGAGCGGGTGTTCTGTACTGGTACGGTAGAAACCTTTGCGCGTACTCCGTCTCTAGTTGAATGTCAACTAATAAGAGGTTATATCACAGCTATCACTATTTTTATTAAAAATAACTTATTCTTCTTGCTGAATATGTCTAAAGGTAATTTTTCCAATACATAAAATACCACAGACGCGGAACATCATGTTTTCCACTCTTCAGATGTTTTGATTTTCATAAAAAGCTGCGGTTGGCTTTGCCCTCCGGTGTGGGGCAAAGCCGACGAAATACAGCTTGTCAGAAATAATTCAATTATTAAATCATTGTTTTATTCATATAATTGTTACTTATAGAATTATGATGTACAATAATGTAGGACTCGAAATGGGAAAAAAATGGATCAATTCCACATCTTATTAACTTTAAAAAAATCATTGACTGTTAACTGGTCGGCGCTGCCCCTCCTTACCCTACGAATATTGGTAAAGATTACACCTTGTTTTCGGGGGAAGTGTGTGCATCTCTGCATTTTTTATATTTTAGGCTCTGTCAAGAATATCTGGGAATATTGAAAGAATATATGGGAATATTTCGTGAGTGTACCAGGAACTTTGGAGTGGTCGACCCCTCGTATATAAGCTTCTGCGAGAAGATTCCATATCTTTTAATTGCAGAATTTAAAAAAATATTAATATCAATTTTTTTCATAATCTGAATAATATTCCCTAGCACTTTAGTTTTTGAAATCGTTACGCATTTTTATTTCTTATCTGTGAGAAAATCATTTTTAAACATAAATTTTAGAAGATCTATAAATCATCATAAAGGTTTTTTGACGATTTGGAGATTTTTTCATTTCGAAAATGTAAAATACATCTGCAAAAAATGTGATTTTCAACAGTTCAGAAACATTTGTACCAATAATAATTGGCAAGATTTTCTAATTTTATTTCAAACTCATGAGATCCGTAGAAATGAGCTTTCCTCCTAGATAAACTCAAACTAAAAAAAAAAACATAAAATTTTCTAAATAATTTCTAAAACGTGGGCAACTTATATAGCTTACGAAAAAAGCATTATGATTTTCGAACACCCTGCAATTATTAAATTTTTTAAACTTATTTCGGCTTCACGCAATCTCAGGATAATAATCGATTCATTCACAATTTTATAAGAGACCAAAAATAAAACGTTTTAGTGTGAAGGCGTTATTTATATCTAAAAATATTAATTCTTGATCGACAAAATTAAATCTATCTTACAAGATTTCTAGCAATGTTGTCGCTTTCCCGCAAAGTTTACTGGGTAATTTGAAATTCTCGAAGAAAGAAATGTTGCCAAATTTAAACACATTATTAAAAATTCAGTTTCAGTTGAAGGGTTAAGAAGAATGTCAGATGGATGTGCATGATTTAAGCTTGATTTAACCAAGTCAGATGCATTCAGAAGTTTTTAAATTTGCATACGACATGAGTAATAGTAACTTTATTGTCAAATAACAGTCAAGAATTGTATTTTTACAAAAGGTACAAAAATAACCATTTTCAATATTTTTATGACATTATTTAAATGGAATTAATTATTTTCGAAAACCAAAGGTTCACCCCTAAGATTAATTTTTGCTTTTTTTATCCAGAATTTGACCTTTTTTCACTTTTTAAACTGAAATAAACATTTTGAAAATTGTCATAAAAAATCGTTATTCCTTTAGGTTTGGCATCTGCTTACGACTAGAGATTCTCTAGGAGTCTAGGGAGACTTGGGACATATGAACCCCCACCACTCGACTAGAACCAACCGAAATACGGAAGTCGTCACAAAATTTGAACATATGTTTGACAACACATGCGTAAGGACTAACCTCAACTCATAGTTGTTGTTTGCTGTCAATGTTGAACCGGTCGAACAAATTTTCTCTGAAAATTAAATTGGATAAATATTCTAACCTCAAAATTCAATTTTTCCATTCTACTCAGTGGCGGCGTAGCATGTGTTGGCACCCGGGGCGGTTGCGGTGTGACACTTTGGTTTTGTCACCGCTTATTGCCCCTTATTGGCACCCTTTGGTGCTTGGCACCCGGCCCTTGATTCTACTCATCAAACATTTATAAAGTTGCATACTTTTTCGCTCTATAATGATACTTATTTTTTGATAGATTTATTATAGAGCTCAATGATATGTAGTTATAATATTTATTGAGTAAAATGTACAAATTGAATTTTAGAATTTTAATCCAACATCCTTAGCATTTACAAATTTCTCAATCACAGAAACATCTTTTTTATTTAAACAGAAATGTTACAGAATACTGTAAGTTGAATCTGTAATACATAGAAACGAGGGGTTGACAACTCGACCGATTGGATGTACACCTACCTCTGACTTCAAGATACTTCAGGATATTTCAATGACTTCAGAAGATTTCACTGGCTTCAGGAGATTTCAAGTGACTTAAGGAGAATTCAAGTGACTTCACGTGACTTCATGGGAATTCACGTGACTTCAGATATTTTAGGAGATTTCAAGTGACTTCAGGAGAAATCAAGTGACTTCAAGTGAATTCAGGTGATTTCAAGTGATTTCACGTGACTTCATATGAATTCAAATGGCTTTAGATATTTCGGGAGATTTCAAGTGACTTCAGGAGAATTCAAGTGACTTTATGTGAATTCATGTGAATTCAAATGACTTCAGATATTTCAGGAGATTCCAAGTGACTTCAGGAGAATTCAAGTGACTTCAAGTGAATTCAGGTTATTTTAAGTGACTTCACGTGAATTCACGTGACTTCATATGAATTCAAATGGCTTTAGATATTTCGGGAGATTTCAAGTGACTTCAGGAGACTTCAAGGTACTCCATGTGAATTCATGTGAATTCAAATGACTTCAGATATTTCAGGAGATTTCAAGTGACTTCAGGAAAATTCAAGTCACTTCAAAGGGGCCGTCCATATACGACGTGGACAATTTTTTACTACATCTTCACCCCCACCCCTCGTGGACAAGCGTGGACTTTTGACGAACCCTCGTCCCCTGGCTTCTCTGTCCCGGTGGACTTATTTCATATTTTAGGAAAATATGGATATTCTTGGTATTCAAAAGCTACGATGCCAAAAGGAGCTGTGAATTGTATGAGAATTCGGTTTTTCTTAAAAACATAAGCTTCATGATACAAATACAAAGTAAGAAGTCCAAACAAAAATTAGTGAACATTTTTTTAGTTTTTTATGTGTTTCTAAAATGAAAGCCGCAGATTCAGGAAAACGAGAGTCCACGTTAGGGGGGTCCAAAAATGCGTTGGAAAATTGTTTTTTCGAATTTTCATGCATATCGCCCCCAAATTTGTTCGCATCCACAAAACAATAAATGCGTAAAAAAAATTATATTCAGATTTGTGGGTGATTCTGAACCATTATGATTATTACATTTACAAATGATTATTACATTTTCCGAAAAGTGAGGTAGTTTGATGTCTGGTTTTTAATTGTGAATCTTTTTTCATGCTTATTTTGCATAAAATTATTCATGAAAAAGTATATTTCTTTTCGACCTTCAATAAAAAATGATATTCGGAGTTTCCGCCAGCCACATGAAGTTTAACACAAATTTCCCAGAAGAATAAAATACGTTTTTGTACATTTTATTCAGAATCGTTAATATTAGGTCAATCGGGTTGAAACTCAACATTGCTCTTCACAATGAGCTATACAAATAAATAATTAGTTTTTAAATATCACCCCCATATGTTTGTTTTATAGGGTCCCAAAAACAGCCCATAAGTAAAAAATTGGGTTTTGCGAGTTGCTGGCGCTAATTATGATTTTTTCGCGGGTTTTTTTTAGACAAATTGTTTCTAATACATAAAATACGACTTCTCACTGATAATTAGATGTTTACTTGCATTTTTTAAAATAAACTATTATTGCTTTTAGCAATTCTCTCTTAGAGTACAGTTAGAAAGTCGCGGTTTTTAGTTATGAACAAATAATAAATAGAAAATAGAGAGAATAATTTTTTAAGCAATCTTTCTTTTTGTGAATATATTTTTCTGAAATAAAACAGATATTTAAAATATTCTTCAAATTTTCCAGATGGATCATATTATAGATGTAAATATTCCTTGAAGTAATTACTGATAACTAAAAAGTTCAAGAAAAGCTGAGCATTTCAGAAAAACCCGCAACTTTTTAACATTTCTCTAAGAGAAGGTAGTTATAAACAATAATAAATTGTATAAAAAATTATGTTTATTAACTTACATTATGATCTCACTAAGTAAAAATTAGACAAAAAGTCAACAAATTTCAGAAAAAAACCGCAACTATCTAGCATGATTGTAGGGGAAGATATTTAGAAAAAAAATAATAATTTGTTTAAAAAATTATTTTTGTTGAATTTCAGTCACTATTACCATACTCTAAGTGAAAAGTAGAAGAAGAGTTGAAAATTTCAGAAAAAACCGCAACTTTCTAACATTATTCAAAGAGAATATCAATAAAAATAATAGCAAATTGTTTAAACAATTTGGTTTTTCAACTTGATTTCATTATTACCCTAGTATAATTTGAAAGTGAACAAAAAGTGTAAAATTTTAGAATAAACTGCAGCTTTCAAGCATTATTCTAAGAGTATATTATTTTAAATATTAAATTGTTTAAACAATTACTTCTGTTAAATTCAATTGATTATTGCCTCGCTCTAACTGAAAAGTTCAGAATCAGTACAAAAATTCAAATAAAACCGCGACTTTTCAAATACATTCTAAGATAAAATGGCTATAAACAATAATTAATTGTTTAAACAATTTATTTAAACATTAAATTATCACAATCAAGTAATATTTTATGTATTAGGAATAGTGTTTACCAAAAGAAACCTCAAACAAATAATAGCCAGCGCCAGAAACTCGCAATACCCAATTTTTCACTTATGGCGTTTATTTGGGACCCTATAAAAGAGACTTATGGGGGTAAATTTCAAAAAGTAATTTCTTATTCGTATTTTAGAGCTAACTCTGTAGAAAAATTTTCAGGGTTAACTCGATACACCTAATATTGACGATTCTGAATAAAATATACAAAAACGTCTTGCTTTCTTATGGAAAATACGTGTTAAACTATACGGGGCTTGCGGAACCTCTGAATATAACTTTCTTCAAACGCATTTATTTTTTTTAGATTTGAACAAATTTGCGGGCGATGCATGAAAATTGACAAAAAAAAAAAAAAAAAAAAATTTGGACCACTTTAGTCCACGTGGACTTTGGATAGACCCCTTCGGCCCCCCTCGTGGACAATCGTGGACTTTTGCCATACCCCCCCCCCCCCCAAAAAAAAAACTGTCCACGTGGTATATGGGTGACCGCAAATGAATTTAGGTGATTTCAAGTGACTTCACATGAATTCACATGACTTCATGTGAATTCAAATGACTTCAGATATTTCAGGAGATTTCAAGTGACTTCAATTGAATTCAAGTGACTTCAAGTGAATTCAAGTGAATACAAGTGAATTCAAGTGAATACAAGTGAATTCAAGTGACTTTAAGTGACTTCAAGTGAATTCAAGTGACTTCAAGTGACTTCAGATATTTCAGGAGATTTCAGATATTTTGGAGACTTAAGGAGATTTCATTACAAGTGTACACCTGACTTCACGAGTTGTCAACCCCTCGCTTAGAAATAATTATACAACAATTTATTATGAAATATTTGTTTTAAAAGAAAAAAGAAAATAAATTTAAATTTAAAAGTGCGCGCTAAGAAGGACTTCCGCATTCCGGTTGGCCCTACCAATCAGAAACGACACCCACGTGTCCCTACTCTCCCTTGTGGATCTCTCAAGGCTCTTTTACACCTTCCGTCAACCGGTCGTCGATCGACCAACATATCGGAATATCCATTCACACCTTCGGAAAATTCAGTTGAATCTAGTAATATTTTAGTTACCTTCTGAAACTCACTGAAAGATTACTAAAATATTACTAGATTTCACTGAATTTGGCGGAGGTGTGAATGGATATTTCGATATGGTGGTCGATCCACGACCGATTGACGGAAGGTGTAAAAGAGCCTTCATTTCGACTAAGATGAAGTTGATTTTCGTTATTCGACCGCGTTAAATTTGAATTTTGAAGTAATATTTGGTAAATTTAATTTTCTTTACAAAAAATTCACTAATTTCAAATTTATTGTTTCAAGTTTTTTATTGATGAATTCTGTAATGAATACCTTTTAGGGAGAGACACGGAAAAATGTGAGGTGTAACGGCCATTTAAATTAGTTCTTTATCTAATATGTTAACCATCATGTAAAATTCGTATTGGTCCCGGGATTTTCTGTTGTCATAAAATAAATATTTCGAAAATTGCTTAAAAATTGCTATTCTGAGGCTTCAATTTTTGTTACTACTAAAGTTGAAGTCGACTTTTGTTATTTGACAGCGCTACATTTTATTTGGTAGTATTTGCTTAATTTAATTTTTTAATGAGTTTTTTGTAATAATGGATTCTGGAAATTTAGTGACTTACCAAAACATAACATTTTCAAACGTTCGCTATTTTGAGATCTTCGAAGCTTGAAATTATTTCTGAACTGTTGAAATAATTTATTTACACTCCTAGTTAGCACACAAATCCTGAAGTTGTCCTATTCACGTATTTTGACGGATGTCATAAGGACATCCTGAGGACCGTTTAAAGACATGAAAAGATCCAAAGGGTGTCCTAAAGACGTCAATTCACATGACATAGAGGTATATTCTAAGGACATATTTAGGATATCCCGGTGCCCACTGGGCTATTTTTAACTTTTATTGTACAAAATAGACACTGTTACTGACGTATACGAATAAATTCATCTCATAATAGATTTGTTTTGTGAAGAAAATGAAATTAATCAAATATATCAAAATACAAATTTAGCGATATCGCAAAATTTATAGAGTGATTAGATCAAGAATTGATTTAAGGACCTAGTAGATCCCAGATTTTCGCGTTTTTATCGCTGAAATGTATTCATTACAAAAAATAAAAAACATCTCAAATTGACATTTTTCTCAACCCTGGAACTTTGAGAATAAAATTTGAATATAAAAATAAAATGATTTGATGAATTTAATCTAAAAAAACCTGTATAATAGCTAGCCAGAATATAGCGTCACTATTGCAAAAATTATTATTGCGAATATTAGATTAAATAATTGTAGGAAATGCTTATAATATATCAGCAATTACAAAAAAAGAAAGATGAGGAAAATTTGGTTATTTAGGCCTCAATTATGAAGAATATCCTTTTAGTCCTATTTTCATCAAGGATGGAACAAATTGAAGATCTTTGCAGGGTGAATTGAGATCAGAAATAAAATTTGCTAGGTTATAGTTTTCTTTTTTTTATATGAGTGGGTCTGGGCCTGATTCGGCATCCACAACTGGGGAAAGCCAGCTATTCAGGACTGGCTCAGTTACCGACTTTCTCTACGGAAATCAGAATCCCGATGGCGATATTTGTAAACCAAAAAAGGCATGCTTAGGAAGCCCTTGATATATACCCTGACTGGATCTTCATACATTGCGCCTTTTCCTCATCACAAGTTGCAGTCGGCTTCATATATTTGAAGCCAAGGTTGGACATACAGTGGATTTACGAAAGTCTGGTTGCAGTACTTGTGCGGCTAGAGAAATTACATCCTTTTATTCCTATATAATTCTGAGTAGAAATTTCAACGCGCACATTGGTAATCTAAACCAAGTATCTTTTGATGCCTTCCCACAAGGGTTCAATGCATTTTCGGAAAGATCTGTGTTGGATCGTGAAGTGCGCAAATGGGGTCTTGCTTTGGTTGAATGTTTGGAAGTGCATGGCTTTGCTTTCCTCAATGGCAGATTCAGGGGTGATTATCCGGCAAGCTACACTCGCCTCTCCAGTGGAAGTGGGAGTGAATGACGTGGAATGCGGCGTACTCCCGGGTGAGCTTCTTAGCCCGGTTTTCTCCATCCTCGCAATCGGGGATATGGAAAGCTTTTTCCTAAGTCGTGGCCTAAGGGAAATTTCAATTGATCACCTGATCGAGATTATTCTTGTGGCATATGCTGATGACATAGTTCTACTTGCTGACTCTCGGAAGATCAATTCTGTCGAAGATGCTTGTATCTGCTTCATAGAGACTCCTTCACTGATGTTACGTCCGAAATGTGGCTTTGAGACACGCCCAGACATATATAGGTCTCCCCAATGTCAAGATATCTAATAACTTCAACCAGAAGTTCTTGATACCATCTGGTCCTGCAGCGGAAAAGTTCTTCGTACCCCTAAGTACTTTCTTTACCTGTTCGGCAGTGATTGATAGACATTCCTCCTCAGATGTTATGAGGTTGTCGCAAAACTCCTTGAAGCGGATGATATTATTAGTATTTTTTTTCGAATCCAGAGTTTTCGGGATCTTGTCTACCTCTCTCCAAAAAGTCTCTACCTCGTCGGGCTTGGGTGGATTTTTGACAGAAACAGGGAGATCGCTGAAGAAGCGAGATGGGTTAGCGAGGAACTGTGGATTCTCCCTGAACTATTCCTTCCTCTTCTGCATTCTACTCCTTGCGTCAGAAACAGTTCCTGACTTTTTTTAGTGTTGCATGGCGCTGTCCAATGATCACAAATTTAATAATCATTTTTGCATTTAAGACTATTATGTTAACAAAACTAAATTACAATTGCGCAGGTTGGCTTGCATGACCATGGCTGCGTGTTTACTCTGTATCTTGCGTAGTACAATATTAGGAAAATAAATACAGCACTAAAGAGTTATTAAACTAGCTTCACGTTAGATACGCTTATGCAAAGTTTATAGAAAAAGCGGGTTAAAAAAGTCAACGAAGCAAAAATTAGTTAAGAACGTCGGGGGCCATAATGAGTTAAAAAGAAACAAGAATAACGAGTATTTAATGTATATTATAATTAAACAATACAATAGAACAATAGATTGTATTAAATACGTGAACCGGGGAAAATCGCGACAGTTTTTCACAAACCACGACTTAGGCGGAATGTATAAAGTGCCTAAATTGTCTCAAATTTGTAATGACTGTTAATATGAATTCTTCATAGTCCCAAAAAAAAATATTCGACAGATCTTTGTAAAACACACTTGTTAATAAATGTATTAACGTCATAGGTAGTCGTAGCGATTCACACCGCGATGAGGCGAATCGCTACACTTAAAGTTTTCGCCTTATTTAAAGCTTATACGCATTTTTTCTATGTTTATGACCAAAAATTGTTACATGTGCGTGTATCCTACTCTAAAATTAGTACAAAACTAAACCAGTCTATCGTAATTGAAAGGAGAAAAAATCAAGAGTTAAACACAGCCAACTATTTTTTATGAAATATTAATATTAATACTATAAAAACTTCCTTAAATATCTTTGCTTCGAAGAAAAAAAAATAATTAGGAAAGAAACAAGAATTAGCTCGTCTTTCGTCAATGAAACCATTCCAAATGAATAAAGTACTACCGGAACGGCAAGCATGTGTTTTGCAGATACTTTGTTCCTCACTGACAGTTCGGAGGACCAAATCTGTTCGATAAGACGTTTGTATTTACATCAGAGAAAATTCTTTTTGAAGTTTCGTTCTGGATACGGCTTTGTGGCACGCCCAGGTATGTATAGGTCTCTCCAACGCCAAGACGCCGCATGGCGCTTCTATCGACGAAATCAGGATCTTCGGGGATGCCATTAAATTTTCCTCGCTTCAAATTAATCTTGGATGATCATGGATGATGTTGAGATCATCCATGTAAAATACTCGAGTGACCTTATGCTTTCGATTTCCAGTTTTGCCTCAGAAGTACCCTTGGGAATGGTGAAGTGCGAGAGATAGTGGCAATAATGTGAGGCAAAATCGGAGAGGGCTTATGTTGTCGTCCTGAAAGACACCTCTCTGAAAGGTGACGTTGTTAGTTGTTACACGATGTTTTCCAGCTGAGATAGTAAATCTGGTTTTCCAAAGCGGCATCAATGTCTCTATGCACCTCACGATGTGTGGATGAACCTTTGAGCTTTTCAACATACGGATGATAAGTCTATCGGAGGTTAAATCGAACGCTTTCTGGTAGTCAATCCAGGCCATTGATGGGTAGAGCTGGTATGATGCTGCGTCTTTGAAGACACATCTATAGATGAGCAGGTTCTCCCGACATCCTGCCACGCCTTTCTTTGAGCCGCGTTGTTCATGAATCTCTCATCACACAGGTCCGATTTTCCGAACAATCCTATCATTTAAGATAGCTGTCAAGATCTTATACAGCGTGTTCAGACAAGTTATTTGAGTTTTCTTTCAGTGGATGCTGGACTTCGTAGAGTTCTCCCTAAAATGCCTCGACCTTCTGTGATTTGGGATAGATTCAGCTAGATCTTTGAGCTTGCGAGAAACCTGGATGTTGATATTTCTTTTCGTCCTGAAGCATCGCTCTTCCTCTATTGGATACCTGTCCGCGGTTAGTCTCAGTGTCGCCTCTCTTTCTCTTTTAGGGCGATACCATGAGCCCTCTGCTTTTTTGTATCACACTTCTGCCTATATCTCTCTCTCTATGCTTCTGGTAAAAGCAAACATCACAGTACTTTAAATGTGGTCAAGAAGTACACAGAAGAGATTGGTATGGACTTTGGGTTGGACAAGTGTGCCAAGATTCATCTGAAGAAAGGAAAGATTATTGGCGTTCCCAATGACCCTGAGTTTGTGAGTATAAGTGTTATTAGACATTTGGACACTTCAGAGACCTATACATACCTGGGCGTGAAGCAAAGCAGCATTCAGGACGTAGCATCAGTGAAGGAGTCTCTCCGAAGAAGATACAAGCATCTTCTTAGACAGATTTGGTCTTCAAATCTGTCGGCGTTGAACAAGGTATCTGCGACTGACATGCTTGCCGTCCCGGCATAGGAGCTTGTATATCAATTCGTACGTTCCGCGATTATACATCTCACGCCGCCAAGGCGAACGCGGACTTCTGAATCTCCAAGGTCTTCATAACCGAATGGTTCTAAATACAGCTAACATCATTGCAAATGGCAGAGATCCTTTCCTCAAAATGGTCAGGAAACACGAGATGATTGGCAAAGGTGTGTTCTTTTACAAAGCCGCGGAGCAGGCGACCGAGACCTTTGACCTGAATTTTAACATCAGAAGTGAGGAAAGTGCATTACTCCATCTAGGTGCTTCACTTCTAAAAGCAGAAGTAAAGAAAGCAGAGGTAGAAAATTTCCGCCAACAGCTACTCGACAAGAAAAAGCACGGAAACTTTCACAGAAATGAAGAAAAACAGTCCTTGCCGAAGGAGCAAACTTTTGATTTCCTCAGATCATCAGGGCTTAATTTAGGTACAGAGGTTTTCATTTTCGCATGCCAGGTGTCATTTCCACCTTAGTATACCGTGGCCGGATTTTATGTCAAGAAGTTCCCAGCGATAGGTGCAGAGCATGTCATACACACGCTGAATACCTTGAACACATACTATCCGGGTGTCCCACTCATGGGGGAACGACGTATTTCTACAGACATAATGCGGCCCTGAGAGAGCTTTATTACCATCTTTGTCGCTCTAACGGTCTTGGTCGCGACCCTGCCCTGCCGAACGCTCCAAGGGAGATAGAGTCAATTGTCCAAAACGAGAAGTGCCAAATTTTCTGGAACTACGATTTTCGGACAGCATTCTCCGTTGCACACTCGAGGCCTGACATCGTTCTCCAAGACTTCGAGTAACGGAGTATATTCGTGATCTAATTCTCGGCTCCGTCCGAATACAATATCACTGCCAAGGAGAAGGAAAAAGAGGAGAGGTATCAAGACCTTAAAAGGGAACTGCAACGACTGTACCAAAAATATTCAGTTAAAGTAATTGTCCTCGTGATCGGTGCTCTCGGAGATGCGAAACTATAACTGGTCCGTAACCTTAAAGCCATACCCGTGTACAACAAATATGCCAAGGTACTTGCAAGATGGATGCAGAAAGCTGTCACCCTTGGGTCGCTTCGTGTCCTCAAGATACACGAGGGTTTCGCCGACCTGTCGTTGTGATTTCGTCGTGCCCCCTGACCACTTATCTCACGGTCGTGAGACGTGGCCATATGTGTGATTTACCGCGGTTCTACTGGGAACCGGTGTCATTTTCGTAGATGTCAATTGCTGGCAGTGGGGCCCTACAATTAGATATCAATATTTTATTTTAAACTGAAATAGAAAAAATCATGTTAGAAGAAAGCAGCTCTGGCCGGAATCGAACACGGGTCTCCGGGGTAACGGGACGGATACTTTTTCCCGTGATAAAACAAATTACGAGATTTAGGAATTTGATCATCCTCATGAACCTTAGCGCATATTACGTTATTTGGCACTGAATATCCTATTTTAAAATGGGAATTTTCGCAAAGCACTACATTCAAGTGTTTTTCCTCTTATTGCACCTTCATATTGAGAATAGTAATTTTTGTAACCTATTATGCAACTTATGTTATTTAAACTACTAGTGATTGCAACTACAGTTTTATTATTCAATTTGTTAATATCACTTTTTCCTAACTTCAATTTTCTATCAAAAATGTTAGTCTTTCCAACTCCCAATGGCAATTATTAATTTCGGAGTACATTTATAATTCATATGGAAAAATTATTTCTTCGTATCGCTGTGGCAATTAATACTGTTCGTTTGACTATATTCTAGATTGTCATCGAACTCTTGTAAAAATAAATATTATAATGCTAAATTTTCAACCAATAGTTTTTCCATGTAGTTTCGTTATTTTGAAATTCCTTATTTACGTGATACGTGAGAAAGCAAAGACATGGCGTGATGTATTGAGCCCAAGATCAATTCGAAAATAAAATTATCAAGCCTTTGATGATTCCTTATAGAGGAAGCTTTGTAACGGTAACATTTTCCAAAATTTTTAAATTCATTTAATTAAACCTTTCTCAATTTAAAAATGTCTGATACAATGTTCTAAGCAATTATCCGGATGTGCGTGTGGATGTGTGTGTATGGATGTCATACTTTCTTGTGAACACGATTACTCGAAAACGGCTGCAGATAAATTGATGAAATTTGGAGGACTTATTTTCACCTCTAATATGTTGAAACTGACCAAAGAATTTCTAAAAATATTTATTGCATTTTTTTAGCACTCAATAATATTTTAAAAATCGGTTTTTTCTTTAGCATAATTCAAAGTTGATGCAAGAATATAAAATATTGCTTGGTTCGAGACAAATCGATTGACCTATAATATTAATACATTTCATTGAAGAGTAAAGAAGCTATGATAATGCATAGTATTTAAAAATATTTGTATTTGTATTTATTTATGAAAAGTACCTAGGGCTAAATAGCCCTATAAGGAACAGGTGATACATATTACAATTAAAATGTGACGTTGATCAATTTGACGATTGAAATGAAAACTAGGTGTTTAATAAGAGTAAAGAAATAAACTATAATACACATGATTAGATGTGGGCTATCAACAGAAGTACACTATAAATATACATACGCAAATATACATACTTAAAAGTAAATACGCATTCATACACACACTCATATATATTTTTAATTAAGGATTTAAATCTTACCAATGTGTGATTTTGAGGTTAGGATTTGATGTGTTAAATAACTAATCAAAAAGGAGTTTTCTAAAGAGAAATTGTGAAGGTGCATTTCTAATGCTTATAGGTAGTTTGTTCCAAATGTGAGCACCACGAATAACAAAAGACCTTTGCATTTTACACGTGCGGTGTGGCTGAATTTTTAGTACTGTTTTCCTTTCACGGAGTTTGGAATGTGTTGGTTGATCTTTGTCAATAAAATGGAAGAGATTAAAAAGATAGTGCGGAGCTTCATTAGTGAATAGGCTATAAAGTATATTACCCATAAAAACTTGTCTTCTTTTGGCGATGTTAAAAAGTCCTGCTCTTTCTCTATACTGAGTAATATGTTCACTTTTGGGGATGTTATAGATGAACCGAATGCAAGCATTAAGCGTACGCTCAAGCTTAGCATTCAGCTCATCAGTTATATCGTCATATACCACACAACCGTAGTCAAAGAAAGGAAGGATGAGGCTTTTAACTAGGACGATACGAGTTGAAGTAGAAAGTGATTCTTTATTCCTGTTAAGCTGTTGGAGCACTCTAAAGGTTTTCCTTGAAATATCCGCAACTTGTTCATTCCAAGTAAGACAGCGATTAAGAATATAGCCTAAATCTTTCAAAGATTCCATAAAAGGGATAAGACGTCCATCGATCAAGAGAGGAGGTAGGGTTGCAATTGTTTCAAGTGATGGAGAGGAAGAAGGTGCTATGATTATAGCCATAGTTTCAGTAGGGTTAAGAGTGAGGCCACTTGTCAAGGCCCACTGCACCACCAGATCAATATCCGCCTGTACCTTTTGAAATAAGCTCTTAAGATTGGCAATAGGCCCGGAAAGGTAAAGCTTAAAGTCGTCAGCATATTTGTGATAG
This sequence comes from Andricus curvator, assembly GCA_932195095.1. Taxonomy (NCBI): domain Eukaryota; kingdom Metazoa; phylum Arthropoda; class Insecta; order Hymenoptera; family Cynipidae; genus Andricus; species Andricus curvator. The sequence continues at coordinate 39,265 of CAKNYM010044996.1, read as the reverse complement.
TTGCAATGACGAAGTTCGCTACCAAGTTCAGAGGTATAAATATTAAATAAAGTGGGTGCAAGCGTGGATCCCTGAGGGACACCATTCTTAACCTTCCCACAATCAGACCGCTCGTCATTGCTAATTTGCACTCTTTCAGAACGATTGCTAAGATAAGATTCAAACCATTTAACAACCATATTCAAGAGGTTAAGCGATTTGAGCCTAGTCAATAGTAGATTATGGTTAACTGTATCAAACGCCTTAGAAAAGTCAAAAAGGAGAACAACCGTTATTTCCCTTCTATCAATTGCAAGTTTAAGGTCAGAAGTTACTTTAAGTGAAGCTGTAAGTGTACTATGCCTTGCACGGAACCCAGATTACATTGGGTCCATTAAGTTGTTTGTTTCAATGTGTGCAGTAAGTTGCTGATGGACAATACGTTCGAAAGGTTTAGACAAAGCACATAAGATAGATATAGGACGGAAGTCTTTGGGAGAGGTAGGATTAGATATTTCAGGAACAGGGCGAATAATCGCCTCTTTCCAGGCATCAGGAAATATTCCCACCTGCAGAGATGCATTGTAGATGTGCAAGAGAATAGGGCCAATGACTGGTAAAGCAAGGCGAATCATTTCAATTGAAATACCATCGGATCCTTGAGCATTTGATTTTATCTCAAAGAGTTTTTTAATTAGGGTTTCTTGCGATATGTCCGAAAAGAATAATTCCGTATCATCAAAAGTAGAGGGACCTGAGGACGGGGAAGGAGTGCTGCTTGCAAGGAGTGTGGATTTTGTAGTCAATGCTGTCAAAAGGTCTGCAGGGGAGAAATTGTTATCAGGAGCCAAGTGTTTAGAAGAAATAAGTCCAAGCCGTCTTAAGAGAAGCCATATGTTTTCATTTTTATTCCTGTTTTTGATAGAATTGTAATTATATTGATTGTATGAGTCCCGTATTTTGGTATGTACTAAGTTTCTTAAATTACGAAATTCGGCTCGAATAATACTATTTTTTGTTCTTTTAGCCAATCTACGTTTTCTCTCTCTTTCTTTTATTAAATCTTTGATATAAGAAGGGGTCCAAGGAGTGGACATCTTCTTTGCTTTAAGGGTATGGAGAGGCGCAAAATTATCAAAGGCTGAAGAGAAAAATGCAGTAAGACAAATCACCTTTTCTATTTATATCCTTTTCAATAAAAATGCTATTCCAGTCATAAGGAGAGAGGTGCTCAAGAAATTCAGTTTAATTTATATTTTTAAGATTGCGCATGGACAGAGGAGTTACACTAGAGGAGGGATTAAATGAGAACTGGTATTGGATGCTGATAAGATCATGGTTTGAGAGGAATGAGATTGAGTGTTGAATAGAAGAAATCACCTTGTCTAAATCGTCAACAATCATCAAGTCAATCCATGTACTAGAATGATCAGTGTGGTGGGTGGTATCATGAGGAACTATAGATAATCCGGCAGAGAACACTACTGATTTTAAATATTGAGTTAAATTGTTGGTAGCATTAAGATTTGTGTTTATGTCACCGGTGAGTACAATGTTATTATAATTAGGTAGAAGGTGAAAAATGTCAGTCTCAAGTTCCCTGTCGTAGGAGGCGTTAGGAGGTTTGTGAATTACATCCACCAACACACTGTCCTGAGGCGACGATACCTTGATAAAAAGGTACTCAGCAGTAGGGTAATTGGCAAGAGGACCCACTCTCACCTGTATACCCTTTAAGCTGTCATGAATATAGAGATAGACCCCACTCCCTCTTTTCTCATCTCTATCTCTGTGGAAAAGTGTGTAATGATCAAGTGCTACGAGGCTCGAAGAAATGTTAGGCATGAGCCAGGTCTCGGATACGGCTATGATATGATAGGAACAGGACATAAAATGATGTTTAAATTCAAGGTAATGGGCAGGTAAATACTGAGCGTTAACGTGACAAACATTTAAAGTTTCCATCATGAGAGTGACAGATAAAGTTCAAGTATAGTTAAATATAGAAGTGTGTGAAATACGTAAATGAGTTCAAAATACCTTTCCGCGAAACTAAAGTAATAGATAGTAATAACCAACAAAATCCAGTTCACTTGATTACATTTGAAAACAGGGAATAAGGCACATAAAGAATTAAAAGTTATAAAAGCAATTAGCATTATAAAGCTCGTGATGTACAAAAATAGTATAAGAAAGGTCAAATTGTAGGGGCAGTGCAAGGCTGAATTAGCGCAGTAAAAAATGCAAAATTGTTGAAATTTAACTTCAGAATCCTCCTTACGGCAGAAAATTTTTCCGCCAGCAATCCACAAGTATTTGATTTTTTGTTCTCTACGAAGACCGAGAGCAATGGCATAAATCTTTCTATTCAGTGGTGTTAAGGCCTGACGAAGGTAAATAAAACGCTTTTCGTTGTCAGTCAATCTCATATTCAAAGTAGAAAACTCTCTCTTAACCTTACGTCTTGCAATAAGTTCATCCCGTAGATCTTGTCTGCCAAATTTTGCTACAATGATCGGGGGGGGGGGGGTATTACTCAATGAAGGTGCTCTTATAATTCGATAAAGTTTCACAACGTCATCCTTACGAATATTTACATCTGGAGCCCTGGTGACAGATTCCATGGAGGCCATGAGGTCTTCATTAGGCTTCATGGGGAGACCATGAATTTCCAGCGTCGTATTCAGAGCCGCTTGCTCGTTGACATTGAGCGCGTGCTCAAGAGACACCACTTTGGCTTTCAAATCTTTAGATTCCTTCTTGATAAGGTCAATTTTTTCATTTTTCACTTTGTAGCCAGATTCCAGCGAGTCGATACGCTTAGATTTGTTTAAAAGTTCATTCTTAATTTCCGAAAGGGTGGAATCAAGTTGGTCATTAAATTCTAGTTGACGTGTTTCAAATTCACTGAATCTTGCCAAAATCTCACATGACTGCGCAAGCGCTTCACTTTGGCCGTCAGAGACCACTTTGCGCAAGAGTTCGGCGAGGCCAGGGGGTAGAGTACAAGCATTTGCCGAGGCAGCAACGAAGGAGGGAGTGTGGGGTACAATACATGTACCATCAATATCCTGCAGAGAAGTGGTCCCAGGGTTAGCACTTGAATTGCCAGGCACTGCCGCAGAGGTGGCACTAGTGGACAATGGAGAACATACCTTGCAGACATAGTCCATTTGACCCTTTTTAAGTTTTTCAAAAGATTTTTTTGAGATTCCGAAATTAGCACAGGCCCAATGAACTAGAATGCCACACTTAACACAAGTGAGAACTTCTGATCCCCCTCTGTATATAACTATTTTACACTCCGAACACGCACCCATAGTTCTGCAAGGAAGAAAACCGTTACAGTTACGTATAAACAAAAGTGCAAAAACAAGAAACAATTAAGTGAGTTGAAACAAAGTCACAATGCTCTATAGAACAACTCACCGGCACTTCCACGAAATAAATTTTTATGTAATTAAACACATTAAAACTCATATAAACACAACAAATTGAAGAGCGGCAAATTTACACGTCCGTATCCGATCGCCATGACAGTACCATGACAGTAAAACTTTTTTCTTTAACATAATTCAAAGTTGATGCAAGAATATGAAAGATTGCTTGGTTCGGGACGAATCGATTGACCTACAATATTAATACATTTTATTGAAGAGGAGGGAAGTTATGGTAGTAGTAGTATACCATTAAGCCATGTCCCTTTCAGGGTAGGCGTGACACTACCCGATTTGGGTAGTGGTTCTGGGTGGATAGTTTCTTGTAGTAAATAACTACTAGTTGGGCTCACCACACCCACGATGTGCCAACAGCACGCAGTATTCTCTAACGGTCACCCATCCAAGTACTAACCGCGCCCAACGCTGCTTAAATTCAGTGATCTGACGAGAACTGGTTTTTTCAGCGTGGTTTGGCCGTGATATGGTATGGTAATTTATATATTTTCAAAATTGATTTTTATAGTAAAAATTTTCTCATTCTCATAATTCAAAATTGATGCAAGAACGGAAAAGATTCCTTGATTCAAGGCAAATCGATTGATTTATAATAATAATACACTTTATTATTAATATTTATTATTAATAATACACTTTATTTCTGATAATTTTTGTAAAGAAATCATAAAGCTGGGAAAGGGATAGGGTGCGACAGAACTTTTCCCTTCCCTTTTCCAGCTCAAAAAATTATTATTTCGAATACAAAATTTGATTTGTCTGATTCGGTGAAAATGTATTTGATGGTAAGAGAAAACGGAAGCCCTGGAAGATCGCTCATTTTTAGAAGTCTAAGAACCAATAGTATTAATATTATTGTTATTTTAAATAAGGCAAAACATTAGAATATAAGCAGCGCTTAAGTTAGGTTATGGATGAAACGTAAATATATGTACAGGGAGCGGAGGCCCTCAAACCTGTGATACAGCGATGAATTTCGTAGTCCTTCAATATTAACTTCTCTCCAGACTTTTTGATATTCGTGAACATCGTAACAATGTTTTTGGCCATGTACCTTCTGACCAGAGTCTGGCTCAGCATCTGCTCCCTCTAGTCGACCAGACTGGCGGGAGAAATGATCAGACCCAGGGCCGGCGGTTCAGGTGGGTAGTATGGGTAGTACTACCCACTCGGAAAAAATGCCTGTGGGTACTTACACACTCGGAATTTGCGGACAAAATCCAAGTACTCATGCTGTGCACTTCAAAAATGATATATTCTAATCTTCAGAGAAAAGCTAATAAATCGGACTTTGTAATATCTGAAAGAATATTGTTATTCATTTTTTATCGTAAACCTGTGTTCCTCATGTTTCCATGTGAGTAAATTGTAAAAATCATTTGCCCCTCCCCCCCTCTTAACTCCTTACTACCCACTTGGGCTAAAAGTTTGACGCCGGCCCTCATCAGACCAGACGAAAAACAGAATCGGGCGAATAAAGGAACCAGATTCTGGTATTTAGTTTAAACACTAGTAATTAATTTAGAATATAAATAATGAAATTGAAAATCTAGCAATCGGAAATTTGAACGATTCACAAGTATGACCAAACATGCAAGCATGCAAGCTTATACGAAAACAGGTTATGTTTTTAATATTTCAGTGTGTCTCCTGGAATGTTCTGACGTCTCCGCAGTATATTTTCCCAGAAAAGGCTGAAATATAGTGTACAACTATTACAGAAACTTATTTAGTACTATTTTTTTATTATTATAGATTAGCAGTTCGAACTCGAAAGTTCATTGCCTCATCTACCCGAGACCGCCACACATCTCTGTCTTGTGCATTCTCCATCCAGTTTAAGTAATCATGTCCTAGTTCTTTTAGATCATCCCTTACATTTTTCTCCCATCTGTTTCTCGGTCTGCCTAGGGGTCTCTTACCAGTCGGTCTCCCTCTTAAAACTTGCGCCACTGTTCTTTCATTGCCCATTCTTGCTACATGCCCCGCCCATCTTAATTTACGCGCTTTCATTACTCTATTAATATTTGCTGACTCGTAGAGAGCGTGCAGCTCATCATTATGCAGTTTTCTCCACTCGCCGGTCTCTTCGTCCCTTTTTGGACCATAGATTTTTCTAATTACTTTATTCTCGAAAACTCTAAACCTATTCTCTTCTCCTTTCGTCAGCGCCCACGTTTCACACCCGTACATGACGACCGGCATTATTATCGTTTTGTAAATTCTTCCTTTGATGTTTCTAGATAGCGATCGCGATTTTAGTAGCGTGTTTGCTGCATAATAGCACCCATTGCCAGCGTGTAGCCGCGCATTGATTTCCGTTTTAATCTTATTTTCGCTAGTTATAATAGACCCGAGGTATTTAAACTCGTTAACCCTTTCGAATTTCATATTTCCGGCCATTAGATCCCCGTCTTGATTACTTTGTCCGGACCTGACGACGGTCATATATTTTGTCTTCGATTCGCTAACTTCCAAGCCAATCTCTTTGGCTTTTGCGATCAAGATTTCTGCATTTTTAGCTACCGTTTCTTTATCATCCCCTAGTACGTCGAGATCATCCGCATATCCAAGAATTTGTATTACCTCATTGAGGGTAGCACCGGTCGGATTCGCCTGCACTTGCCTAACCACGTATTCTAAAACTAAGTTAAAAAGGACGCACGAAAGTGCATCGCCCTGTTTCAGGCCATCGCGGATCGAAAACTCTTCAGATAAACTACCGTTTACGCGTATTCTACCCTTACTGCCGCTTAAGCAAATTTCGATAAGTCTAACCAATTTTCTTGGCACACCCAAGAACTCTAGGATCCAGTACATTCGCGCACGTATAATAGAGTCGTAAGCTTTTTTAAAATCGATAAATAGCTGATGTACTGCTTCATTAAATTCCCATTTCTTTTCTAACAGTTGTCTAATTGTAAACATTTGATCGCTTGTAGATCGGTTTCGGCGGAATCCACACTGGTAATCCCCAATGATTTCCTCGGCAAAACGAGTTAGTCTACTTAGGATAACATTAGACAGGATCTTGTAGCACGAAGGCACAAGTGAAATTCCCCGATAGTTGTTACAGTTAGTTTTATCGCCTTTTTTAAAGATGGGAATAATGATAGAGGTATTCCATTCTTCCGGCATGCGTTCTGTTTTCCAAACTGCGCGTATCAATTTACAAATTTGCCTTGTGAGGCAAGGGCCTCCATTTTTTATCAGTTCTGACGGTAGGTCATCGATGCCCGCGGCTTTGTTATTTTTCAACTTCTTTATGGCCATTTATATTTCTATATCAGTAGGATCGTTAATTAATAGATCAGCAGTGTGGATTTCTCCGAGATTACCTTCAACGGGGGCTTCGCGTACATTTAATAGTTTATCGAAATAATCTTTCCATAAATTCAGTCTCTCTGCCGCATCGGCTACTAGATTGCCATTTTCGTCCCTCATTACTTCCGTCCTACTTTGAAAGCCTTTCTTTATAAAATTGATTCCCCTGTACATCTCACGCGGGTTATTTTGTTTATTATGCGCTTCTATTGCTAGTATTTTATTCTTTTCCCACTCCCTTTTCTTGGATCTATAGAGCCTATTTGTACTTTTGCTAATCTCGAGATATTTCTTATGTGTTTGATCGCACTTATTTTGTAAACTACTTAGTCTGGCCTTCCGACGTTTCTCAAACCAGAGTTTGCACTCTTCATCGAACCATGGTTTGCTTTTGGTTACTTTCTTAAAACCTATCGTAAGTTTCGCGGCTGCCTTTATCGCCTTTTTCGTATTGCTCCACAGGGTTTCCGGGTCCTCCTCGTGATTATTGTTATCGTCTCTCTGTTCTTGGAGAGCGTCGAAACTATTAGAAATCTCAACTTGGTAATTTAATGTTTCTGTTGCTGTTTTGAACTTATCTATATTGAAACGAACTGTTGGCTCTGTGCGGCTTGTTTTCTTACTTAACGCTAGCCTAGATCTTAGTTTTACTATCACGAGAAAATGGTCTGAATTTAAATCCGCTCCCCTATACGATCTTATATCGAGAATGTTTGTATGACGTCTTCTGTCAATTAGAACGTGATCAATCTGATTGTGAGTATTACCATCTGGTGATGTCCAGGTGGCCTTATGTATATTTTTATGCTTGAAATATGTGCTTTTGACAACGAGGTTCTTTGAAGCTGCAAAGTTTATTACTCTAGTTCCATTATCATTACTGACGTCATGCAAACTTTCTGATCCTATTGTAGGCCTATACATTGGTTCTTTTCCAATTTTCGCGTTGAAATCCCCCAATACTATTTTTGCGTCAAACGTTGAGAACTTGTCAAAAACCTGCTCGATTGTTTCATAAAAAAGATCTTTAGTGTCTTCGTCTTTGTCCTCGGTGGGGCAGTGCACATTGATTAATACGTGTTTGCTGAAATTACCCTTTAGTACAATGTATGATAACCGGTCGTTAATGAATTGCATGTCGATAAGTGCTTGCGAAATTCGTTTATTAATAAGAAAACCAGTCCCCTGTCTTTGCCCCTTAGCTCCTCCCCAGTGCAAAGTATAGTTATCCCTAGAAATTGACGCGAAATCGCCCGACCAGCAGGTTTCTTGAAGTGCTATTAAGTCAGTTTTGTATTCAATTGCTATCTTAATGAGTTCGCTAAATCGGCCAGTATTTAGACTACGCGCGTTTAGAGTTCCCACCCTTAGATCTTTAACTGTAGTTTTTTGTTTTTGCAAGTTAGCCATGGTAGTTTCAAGATAATCCGCACGTTAGGATCCTATTCCGATCGTAGGTGAGTCCACTGTCCCAGGAGTGATAACCCCCATACCTCCCTAGGTCTAAGTATGGGAGCTTTCCGACTCTGACAAGGACCATGTCAACTTGTCGTCAGACACATTACAGTTTCATCCTCGTACCCTAACGTCCCCCTGCAAGGCAGCGCGCCTACTGGCATCAGTACCCCTTTGGCCCTATGCAGGCGAATCATTCCACACATCCCTTGCGGGCAGTGTCATCGCTGCAGTGTCCAATGGGCAGCAGGATTTTTCCCTTACAAGATTTTTAGTTTTGGTTCGGGTAAAGTTTCTAGGTGGGTACACGCTGCAGCTTGGCTTGCCAGAACCCACCCATTGTGTATGAACGCGAATGGGTGGGTCCCCCCAAGCCATGGTTGTCGTGTAACTATTTTTTACCAGTGCTAGATTCACCACACCCACGACTGGCTCCTATCGGCTGTCCGCGACTGCTTATTCTTGTATTCGCAGTTAACCTTGGCGGCTGTTCAGCCTTACGGGCCGTTCCTCTATCCGCGACCTGAGGATGCGCTACGTAGTGGTGATAGGAAACCCACCGAGTAGATTTAGTACCATTTACGTTATTTTAATTTTGTCTGGTGTATATCATGACCAGTCTGGGCCAGGATCTGCTATACCAGACTCTGGTGCCAGAACAGCACGCCAAAGCGGAACGAGCCGGGCGCCAGGCTGCAAACAGATTCTGCTTTTTCAGTTATCTTGCTACTAGGGTTACGCTTTTGGTAACTGTACGCTCATTGTCCATCAAAGAATCCAGTGATGATAACTGTCCAGAAAGGATTAATTTATGTCAGAATTCACGTAGCACTAGACAAGAATAAAAAATCATGCTCCTGCTAACTACATTTTTAACAACAGTTTTTTTTAACTTACGAAATCAAGTCTAAACTTTGAATTGGCCGCCAATTGTTCGTCGAACGCAAGAAAGTCATCCATTTCTTTGAAAGGCACATTTAAATTATTTTCAATGATGAAGCCCCCTTTCGATGTTGATTTATTTTCAGCAATAAGACTTTCCAACATCAGTTCTATATACATATATACTACATAGGATACGGGCTCAAATTACGACAAAGTTTCCCATGTATGTAGTATTCTGTATAGTTTCTTATACATGATTTTTAAAATAATGAAAAGCGAATTCTGGAGATTTTAGAATCTTTAAAAAGTTCTAAAACATTTTATAAAAATTATTCAACTAAAAGAATAGCACGTGAGAATTCTAACCTAAAAGCTTTGCTGGAATTTTGAATCAAACCAACGCCTATTTTTCAATTTAACCTGTACTCATATCATAAAATGATAAATAACCTACCTTTCTGATTCTGCGAAATCATCGTGACCACGAAATCGCGACGAATAACAACTAACTTCTCACAATTAGTTTAGTTGATGGAATGAAAGCAATGGCAATCTTCTCCTCGTGCTCTGAAAGTGTAGTCCCCATTCTACTGCGCACGCGCACTTTCATAGATGAGGCTATTGCACCGCGCGCTTTTTAAAAAACAAAATGATCTACAAATTATATTTTGAAAAATAAATTCAACTTTCTTTGTAATTAATGCGTGATCAATCTTGAAGTAAATTGAAATTAATCAGTAAACCTTATAATAAAAATATGGAAAGGTAAAAAAATGGAAGTTGATTTATATAAAGCACATTCAATAAAAGTAACTAGACATCCTCTTTGACACATACAATAGTAAGCTCTTATCAATAATAATCTCTTATTACTAACAAAAAATACCTAATTATAATTTTTTTTAAGCAAAATTAAGAACTGAAATTTTGAGGTCAGAACTTTCAACCAAACCTTTTAATATGAAAAGAACTCTAATTCAATTTATTTATAACAATCATCGATGTTAGTATATAATTCTTTTTCAGCATTTTCTTTTCCAAATAATACTAAACAAATTAAATTACCTTTTGGAGAACTTGAATGAGAACTGTCAGATGTAGTGATGGGCGCTGCTCGGTATTTCACAGTCATGACTAATCCTGACCGGTCATGACGGTAAATGTTGGTAAAACGCGGTCAGACCCAAATATTTCCACCAGAAAAAGGTTTTTTTTATAGAGAAAAGTGGTTTAGTTGTTAGGACATACCCTATGCTAAACTTGCACAAAAAGTTTTTCGGTTCTAAATGTACCAGTTATTCTCAAAGTAATAAAAATTCCAAAAAGCTGAGCATAGCAGACGACACTTTTCACAGTTTCGCGCGAGTTTCGAGGAGAATTTGAAGATGACACTTTACAAATTTACAAATTACATTGAAAATCTGTTGCATTTATTAAGTAATATTTTAAAAATAATATTTAGTAGTATGCTAAGTTTTTTTTAATATCATTTCAATGAATATGACACTTAAACATTAAGTTAAGTACTGTGTATCGTATAGGTTATATTCCCTGAATGAAAATACTGTTTTTTTGTCTTTAAATATAATCCCTGCAAGAAACGTAAAATTCAAAAGTATTGTTTCGCATTCACGATTTGTTTCCGTGAAGTCTGTTATATGTCAGTTTCGCATTGCGAGACTTCACATTCGTTTTAATGCTTTCTAATGCGACCGAATGAGAGAAAATTTCAGAGCGAAATGAAAACTTTTCAAATCGAGAGTTCGCATTACTTTGAATCCTTTTGAAAGCGAAAGAATGAGACACATTTTTTGAGCGAGGTAAAAACTTTTAAATGTGAAAGTTCGCATATATTTAAATACTTTTGAATTCGATAGAATGAGACGAAATTTTTTATTGAGTGAAAACTTTTTAATGCGAGAGTTCGTACTGGTTTGAATACTTTTCAATACGAATTAATGATGGAAATGTTTCGGTTGAGTGAAAACTTTTTAATACGAAAGTTCACATTAGTTTTAATGATTTTAAATGCTATCGAATGAGAAGAATGTTGTGCGTGAATTGAAAACTTTTTAATGCGAAATGTCGCATTGGTTTAAATTTTGCAAATTCCAAAAGTTATTGGAATACTTTTGAATGCGTAACCGCGGATTAAAATTTTATTCAATATTTTATAAAGTGTTTATTTATTTATTAATATTCACATATTTATTTTACATTATTTTAAAAAAGTTTTACAATAAACAGGAACCGCTTGATTACTTTTGTGCTTTTAATGCGGAAGATCCACAACTGCCATCTCGCATTCGGCATCTTGAAGTTTAATGCGAACCAATACTTTGTAATGCGAATCATCGACACTGTCGTTTCGCATTCAGCGTGATGAAGTGTAATGCGAACCAGTACGAACTAATACTTTTAAAATCTTTTTTTCGGAACAGAAAACTGAATTGAATCGCATTCAAAATGTCAATACATTTTAATACTTTTCAATACGACGTTTTTTGCAGGGATAACATTGATATCCAATTATTATGAATTTAGATTTATGAGTAATTTGTGTAAATAATTTATTATTTATATGTGAAGAAATTCAATAAGGCAATTATTATAATTAAAAATGGGAACAATGACGATACAAATAATAAGAAATAATACATTATTTACACAAATTACTCATAAATCTAAATTCATAATAATAAGATATAAATTTTATGTTATTTAAGGACAAAAAAACAGTATTTTCATTTAGGGAATATAACCTATACACTGTAAAAAATGTTTTGTGATATTTACAATTAGATTGTAATTTCACGCGCAGTGTATTTTCAAATTGCAATTTATAACCTGGTAAATTTACCAATGTCGCTCAGAAATTCACGATCTAGTCCAATTTCACAACATCGAACAGTATGAAATAACTGTCCGATGTAAAATTAGTATGTCTGACGATGGAAATTATTCGATCAGTGCCCTAATAGCACGGAACGTTCCGGGAACGTTCCGCGGGCACCTTCGGAACGTTCCAGCGGAACGTTCCAGGAACGTTCCCGGAACGTGTAAAATGTCCGCCCTTTGGGAACGTTCCACTGGAACGTTCCAGGAACGTTCCACTGGGACCTGAGGGGAACTTTCCATTATTGTTATTTTTAACAACAATTATCTCGTAAACCGTAAGAGATAGGTAAAAATGGATGTCATTTTTGAATTTTGAGTACCGCACATACTACACTATAATATGATATGCGTATCATAAACTGACATCGATTTTGACCTATCACTTACGGTTTACGCGATATTTATTGATAATAATAACAATAACGTTAATTTATGTTTGAAACGTTCCAGTGGAACGTTCCTGGAACGTTCCCAAGCGGCGGACATTTTACACGTTCCGGGAACGTTCCTGGAACGTTCCGAAAGTTCCCGCGGAACGTTCCAGGAACGTTCCGTGCTATTAGGGTGTGGAACGTAGTCAATTTACGTCAGTGAATAAATTTAAATGAGCTTATAAATTAACCCTTTTTTTTGGTAAAGTTGCAATATCTAGCATAATTTCACGAACGGGATGTATTGTTACGTCTTGGCATCCTGGGAAATTACGAACAGGACATAAATCGACAATCCATCGACAAAGTTACAGGAAGAGATGGCGCGTTGGACTTTATCATAAAATTACGTCTCACAGCCTCTAATATTGCTCTAATAGTGATGAGTTCTATGAGAATGAAAAAAATATGTCTTTTTTATTCAAAACGATATCTAAGAAAATTAATATACGCTTTATATATCCTGTTAGAGTGTTTAAAAATTTATAACCTCACGAATATAACCTCAAAATTGAAATGTGGTCCTGGAAATTTACGTCCTGCATTTTTTTCCACAAAAGTGTGTAAACTTACATCGTCGCACGCAGATCGAATAATTTCCATCGTGGCACGATGTAAAATTACACCAACTTTTTTTACAGTGTACGATACACAGTACTTAACTTAATTTGTAAGTGTCATATTCATTGAAATAATATTCAAAATAACTTAGCATACTACTTAATATTATTTTAGAAATATATCTTAATAAATGCAACAGATTTTCAATGTAATTTGTCAATTTGTGAAGTGTAATTTTCAAATTCCCCTCGAAAATCACGCGAAACTGTCAAAAGTGTCGTCTGCTATGCTCAGCTTTTTCGCATTTGTATAACTTTGAGAATAACTGGAACATTTGAACCGAAAAACTTTTTGTACAAGTTTAGCATAGGGTATGTCCTAACAACTAAACCACTTTTTTCTATAAAAAAAAACTTTCCTGTTGGAGATCGTTGGGTCTAACCGCGTTTTACCAACTTTTACCGTCATGGCCGGACATTACCGGTCAGGTCAGGTATTACCACATTCAGGCCGAGCAGTGCCCATCACTAGTCAGATGTCTTGTCGCTCTCACCCGTATTTATTTGTTTTCGAGTGCGATATTTTCAGGCTGGGTCAACTCCCATGGGCGAAAACGGCAAAGTAACGAACTAGGGCGCGCGGTCCGAGAGGCAGAAAGGGGTACAGAAATAGTTCACTGCCCGACACAGATGACGTTAGCGTGGTTCTGAAATCGGGGTGCGGGGTGCAGAGGGAGGTAGCACCACATACATTGCCGCCATATTGCAATAGTGTTTGACAGTTGTTCAAAACAGTGTTTTTTTTTTAACCAAAAAGATTTATTCTATACTTTAATGGTGTCATGCATTTATTTCAAATGAATGCAAATTAAAGCAAGTGAAAAATGTTAAATAAGGATTGAAATTAAAATTAACTATCATTTATCATTTCACGTTATTTATTTGCTTCATTTTGCATTTATTATCTTCTTTTTAGTTAAAATAATAAAATACTGGCGCACACTGACGCTGACTTAGTTTCGCCGCCCGACACAGATGCCGCTAAAAACGGCACCATTTTCCCCCCACATAGTTGACCCAGCCTGGATATTTTTTTGACCGAATACGACTGCGGTTTTGAAGACGTCTTTTTCCATTTTCCATCTCTTAGATATTCACTAATTCAATAAATGTTTAGATTATACAATCTCTAAAGTACGCTCTAAGTCAAAATGACATTCGCATTTCGCACGCAAGGTACTATAAGAAAATATAGGTTATGTTTCTGAATTCGGCGTTGCCAAGTATTCCTGGGGACTTCCCGACTTAGGGTTTTTAAAAGAAAACCCCTCCAATTCCACTAAATGAAAACTTAAAATACCATCTGTATGTCAATATTATTTTATTAATTTTTAACCAGAACAGCGACAAAATATTTAATAGTAATGACAGAATACTTGTATATTGTTGCCTGATTATCGCCACACTTGATTGAAAAATTTTTATACAAAATAGAAAACCTGACGAAGGCCTTGTCTAAACCCTACTTTAACCCTCAAAGCCTACACTTCCGAAATTTTCCGCTCAGCCTACACTGGGTGTTTTGTGCCCGGCCAAAGTTCAAAGTCCAGTATCTCTGGATCAAATTAACGTATCGGGATAAATTTTTTTTTAAACTGTAGCTAAAAGTCTCGCGAAAATAAATATTGCAAAATTAATAAGGTGAATTCAACACATACTATAAATAGTTTCAAAAAACTGAAACAACTTTTCAGTAAAAACGTTTTTTCAAAATTTTTTTGTATGATAACTTAAAGAATAAACTAATTATGTTTCACGGTGATAATTGTGGAGCGCGAGAGTTGCAATTTGAGAACTTGACAGCAGTTTTTTGTTTTATTTAAAAAAACATATTTTTCCGGTTTAATGAAAATTGCCATATTTTGACATTTTTGTAATATGAATTGTTTCCCATGTATTATTATTTTCATCCTAATGTCTGTGTACAGGGTACTTAGTAATGATACGAATCAAATATTTATTTTCGAATTCAAATAATTTTTTTATAGAAAAGCTTAAGATTAGCCAGTTTAACAAGCTTTAACTACGCTTTGACAACGGCATCGAATCTACGTCCTCTTCTCTTTCGCTCTCGCTCGAAACATCTTCTTGCGGCGCAGTGTCTCTATGCTGCTCGACAAAATCGTCATCGGAGCCGTTTTTCGAAACGCAATTTGATGTTTCACTGTCCTCCATTTCCTCCATAGGTTTTGCAGGCGCCGCAATGACGTGCGCCTATCGGCGAGCCAGTGAGCGCGTCACGCGCTTGGACATGCTCTAAAAAATCGGAAACATCCCATTTTTTCTCACTTTCAATTGAAAATGAGGACAAAATATCTCGTAGTATTAGTTTTTTTATTGTATAATAATATACAGTGATATTTACCTTGTGTTGGATTTTGTTCTGAAGTCGATTTTCAAACGTTGAGCCTAACCTGGGTTATTTATACCCGAAGAAAAACTTTCGATGCGTACCCTTTGGTTGTTAAAGGCCCATGCATGCTCGAACGTAAAACTAAATGCGTGCGCGCGTTTGCGTTTGCGTCAGGATAGAAACTGTGTTGAGCAATGGTTTGGTTGACACTGGACAAGCGCATCGCCGAAACGCTGACAAAAAGTCTAACCTGACGCTTTTCACAGTTTTCACCGTACGCCTGCACACTGGGTCAAAGACACACAGTGGGACCAAACGGATATTTTTCGTTTGAAAAAGTCTACAGACTTCAATTTTGCCCCGATTTGCAATTTTTTCGTTGTTAATTAAAGAGCGCTAAATTTCAAAGAGCACCTTGGTCATAGATATTTTGAATTTTCATTTGTTTATTTATTATATGTTTACTCAAAGTATGAGAAAATCGACATTTTCACATAATTATTATTTACTCTTCAACAACGGTTCGCATTATGAATAAATATTATAATTGTTTGTAAATATTATAATTGTTAGTTTTTCATAGAAATTATTACTGACGATCACTCTCACAATAATTTAAAGTATTTCCAGAAAAGACAAATTTGTTTTCAACCAAAATTACAATTTTTTTTAAATATATGAAAATATCGTAATGTTTGAAATGAAATAATAACAATAAATAATAACAATTGCTCATTGTTAATTTTACATAGAAATAGTGACTGAAAATGTCTGTCACAAAAATTTAAAGCAGTTTTGGTGCATAAAATTATTTTCCAGGCCATTTTATATTTGTTCAAAACATCAACAATTGTTGTATTTTCACAAATATAATTGAACATATATTATTTTTAAGAATATCTGCATCAATGCAGATGATAAAAAGTAAACCGCAATTGAAGAAAACCACATATTCCAAATTTATGCGAAACATTGTTTATAAATATTCTAATTGTTAATAATTTATGGATATTGTGAGTAAGAATCACTCTCACAGTAATTTAATGCACTTTTAGCTAAAAATAAATGTTTTCAACCACAATTACAATATTTGGCTATTTGTTAATTTGATTTGTTTATAATAAATAAAACATACAATAATCAAATTATTTGTATTCTGGGAGTCCGTTGTAAAAACGGTTATTATTGTATGACAATGAACTTAGCAGATAATTGTTCATAATGTTCGTTCACATTCTAGTAATATAATGCCCGTCAGATGTTGCAGCGGGTTACGGTAAAAACCGGAAAAATATGTATAAATAAAAGGTAACTGAAAGTCTTTGAGTAGCAGAGCAAATGTAGAGTCAAAGCCCGAGAAACGAAGATGTACCTAGTGTTAATATAGAAGTATATGGTGCGCAGGTAGGCAAAGGTGGGAAGGCAGACCGTGAGTAGACAATACAACATGTGGTAGCCACATGTTTTGAAACGGCGAAGAAATCTTCAATATCAGGTAGGTATCATAAAATTTGTTACCGAGGTAGGCTCTGAGGGGACGCTAAAAAATGTCGTGGGTTACTAATAAACTTAATATACATAATGATAATTTGAAAATAAAAATGCTTCATTTTCGAAGAAGAATAAAAAGAATAAAAAACAAAATTGAAAATATAAAAATATTACATTACAGTATCAGTTTGTTAGGAATTTTGTACTTAATAATTTAAAAAAAAGGTGAATCGGTTGAGAATTGCGAACTGCAGCTTCATCCTTCCGCGAAAATCCATTCCTGAAGCCCTGTGCGGAACCACAGTGCAGTGGACCGCTTCGAGTTTTGCTGGTGCGCCTCCACTCAGTATAACTCAAAAATGCGTTCCGAAGTGCGTCGCATCAGCGTTTGCGTTTGCGTTTGCGTTCGCTCATCTCTCGTACTACAGACCGCACAGGGGCTTGACCTTCTTAGTATTCGTTGATCATTGAGTGCAGTTCCACCGACCAAGCTTCGGCGGCGTGGCGTCGCTTATACGTGAGTGGCGCGGCCTATCTTGTGCCTTGGAGGTGGAGGGGATACACAGGAGTAAGCGAGGAGTCCGAGAGTGGTATCCGCCCTTCCTTTCCAACCTATGTATCCCCTCCACCTCTAAGCCACTGGATACGCCACGCCACTCACGTATAAGCGACGCCACGCTGCCGAAGCTTGGACGGTGGAACTGTACTCAATATAAGCTTTTTCGAAAACCTTTAATAAGTTTTATGGCAGACGATGTAAAATGTGACTGTGATCCTTCAAACATGCCAGGTTCCCTGCACCCGAGCGGACGAAGTCGCCAACAAATTAACAAAAAGAGAAGCTTTCATAATTGAAACTTGAAATTTTACTCTCAGGGGTTTTTGGGTTGCCAATAAGGAATTTAATGTCAATTCCACACAAAAAAAATGGCGTTTGCAATATGGCGGACACTTGTATGAACAGCTTTTTCGATTTCGATGACAATAGTCACACTGGAGTCCCATGAGTCGATGATAATGTATTTGTCGTCATTTTTACAAAAAACATAATGGCGGATGCAATATGGCTGACAGTATTTTGAAAACTTATCTCATTCCAACGAAAATCAGTATAAGAAGCTTTTTTGAGTCACTAATAAAGTGATATTTATTCCTTAGGGAAAATTCATAACAAGAGTTGCAATTCAAAAAACGCAAATTCGGTGATTCTGCCTTTCAATAGTCGCTATATTGGATCCACCATTTCAAGTTTTGCAATTCTAACGTCAGAATCATAATGAGCGATCCCAAAAGCCCCCGTACATCAAGTTTCAGACGAGTTGAAAAAATCGCTAATTCTGCGATTCTGCCTTTCAATAGTCGCCATATTGGATCCACCATGTTTAATTTTGCAATTTCGACATCAGAATCGTAATCAGCGACCCCAAAAACCTTAAGATAACTTTCTATAACAATTATTTATGATGTGCTTCTCGAATGAATACAGGTGGCCTGTCAGGCACATTGCGTCTAAACTAGGAAGTTTTAGGGTTGCGTCTAACGGAGGGTTAAGGCCCGAGTGGCACTAGCCGAATGATGAAATAGTAGTATGCCCCCCCCCCCACTATTTTTTACGCACACTCATTGGGACTTTTCGTTACCACATTCTAAAGATACAGCAAGCGGTAAATATCGTCCGGGTAAAAAACACCCAGTGTAGGCTGAGAGGGTTAATTGGGGCTAAATAGGGCAATTTCTGCACGGGAAGCTCTACAAATAATTTATTGGAACATTCAAGTTAAAAAAATTGTTGCAGATAAAAAATACTTGAACCTAAAATTGTTAATCCAACTTTGAAGTTGAATTTGAACATTAAATCGAAGACTAGCTTAAATTAGAAGAAGTAAGTCTTAAAAATGAAAAATTTTAAATAAAACTTTTAAATAAATTTTGCTAAAAGCTAGTAATTATTTATACATTTTTATAAAACATAAAAATGCACATCATATAATATAATAAATAGTATAATAGCATAATAAGTTAGTATAATAAATTACAGACATTGGGAACTGAAGTAAACGGTGTTTTTTTTTCAATAATTTTTTTATTTCATTTCTGGAACACTGTTTGATGGATTGCAGTACAGAATAAGATGATCAACAGAATCCAAATTTTTCAGGAGAACGAAATAACATACTGTAAAATCGAAATCACTATTTAAAGATAAAGACAAAAGTTTACTCCCGAGCTGAAGTGTTTCTGAATTGAGGCCAAAAATGTAAGATTAAAAGAAATTATCCAGTTTCGAGAAATAAACTGTGTACGTTTACAATCTTAAAATGACGGGAACCTAATATTGAAACAGGCTCAGTTGATGATCACGATAAAAATGCAATTTTCAGTTTAAACAACAAATAAAAACTTACTCCCGAGATATTGAGTTAAAGTTAACCAATTCCGAGTAAATCGTTCAAGAATTTGGCGCTTTTCATTTAATGGCTACTGCGCTTGCGTGATATTGGTTGGTACAGAGTCTCAGACGGCTCGCAGACTCAATGTAATTTGCTGATAACTTTAAAGTTGCCCGAGGATTTACTAAATTAAGGTGACTTTTACAAAAGGTACTCTAATGACACGAATCAAAGTAAGATCTATATCACATTTAATTTTATTAGTCTATTAAACACTTACTTATAGATATGGAATGATCTGATCTAGTAATCACAACTTTACAGTTTAGAAAGGCCACTTGTGTTCGAGCAAAAGTCACTACTATCTGTTTCAAAAATCCTGGCCCCGTTACAAATCATTGAATAACTCTATAAAAAAAATCGCTTAAAAAAAGGAAAAACATTTTGTCAATCTTCATTTTATTACAAATAAGTACAATATCATTTAATCGCGATGTGTCCATAAAATCGAGTAGTTACCTTGAAGTTTTCTTTATGAGTACATTTTCGAAAAATTCGAAAATATTTCTAGCTTTGGTATCGGCAGTAAATAAAAGCGAAGGATGTTAACTCAGCTTCTAATTAAGCTGTAAGGCTCTACTGAGGCTTAAAATTTTCCAAAAAAATCAACAAATTCAATGGTGGCTTTTTAGAAACAGTTATTTACATCAATAACACGCTATCGCATATTATGATTTTCCGTTTTTTTTCTGGGACTGGAGGCACAAAAGAAGTCGATGATACTCTCAGCGGGCTCCAAGGTATCGATGTCCAGCTTGATGCTTCGCCTCATAAAGTGACTTTTTTCTCTTCAACTTTCGTACATCCGGTAGAATGTGCCGCGTGGGTCAACCGACATTGACAATAGTGGACGGCAACCCCTTCAACGTATCGATTACAATTGAGGTCGACTACCTTAGAAAAAAACGGAGAAAAATAATATGCAATAGCGTGTTATTGATGTAATTAACCAATTTTAAAAACCCACCATTGAATTTGTTGATTTTTTTGAAAAATTTTAGGCTTCAGTAGAGCCTTCCAGCTTGATTAGAAGCTGTGTTAGCATCCTTTCGCTTTTATTTACTGCCGACGCCAAAGTTATAAAGATTTTAGAATTTTTCGAAAACGTCTTCAGAAATAAAACTTCAATGTAACTACTTGATCTTTTTCAAAATAATTCATGCATTTTTTTCACGAAATACAACGGTCGAAAGTTGACCAAGTTACAAAAGGAGCTTTTAACCACGTTGTTCACCTCCACTCAGGGCCGGTCTTAGGAAATTTGCGCCCCTAGGCAATTATTTTACAGCCCCCCTCCCTTACTTCATTCTTTTTCAATTTTGTTATCATTATAAACACGAAAGGAATCAAGAAATGTTAAAAATTGTATATGTTATTATTTTCAGAGTTCATAATAAATCACACGCATAAATGTTTGTTTTGACATCAGATATATATTTACATATGAGCACATTTTGTTACAAAAATTCACATTTCACATTCACATTTTGTATCAAAGATATACAAACATTCTTATAAATATACTCATCCGAAAATATGGGTAATCAATTATACGGATTATACAGGTCCGTCCACTCAGCGCCGCCACCAAGGAGAAATGAAAAATGGAATACGCCATATTTTTTTGCTTTTTTTTTGCAAATTTCATGCTAAAAAAAAAAAATTTTTTGCTCTTTAAACTTCCGAAATAAGGGTGGCGGCGCTAGCACGACATCCCCTCAGCGCCGCCACCTATGAAAACTGACTAAAAATTATTATAATGAAATAAACAATTAGGGTAGATTTTTTTGCTTTTTTTTTGCTCTAAGAAAACATATAATACGTGTTCCAAAAAACTACCCCTAAGTCATACATACCCACCCCTCGTGACCAAAAATGATATGAAAGTGTAAAAACAACCTTGAACAACGTAAAGATTATTCAGAACTCTAAATTATTTATTATTCAAAACTTTAAAATTCACCCCTTTCATAATTTCACCTAAAAACTACCCCTCTACGCAAATTTATGTAGCGCAACTCACATATACTTATAAAACGCATCAAAAACAATAATATTCATAAAACACAGTTGGCGGGAATTTTTTGCTCTTTTTTGGTTCTCCGATGACATATAATACGTGTCCCAAAAAACTACCCCTAAGTCATACATACCCACCCTCGTGACCAAAAATGTTCTGAAAGTGTAAAGACAACCTTGAACAACATAAAGATTATTCAGAACTCTGAATGAATTATTTAAGACTTAAAAATTTACCCCTTTTATAATTTCCAACCAAAAACTACCCTTCCACGTAAATTTATGTAGCGGAACTCACATCCCAGTGGGCACGAAATTTAAGAACGTAATTGGAACGTTCTAAAAACGTTCCTTGGACGTACAAGTTAAAAGACGTTATTTGAACGTTTTAAAAACTGTCCTAAGTCAGACCAAATAATGTTCTGAAACCGTTTTATATTCCAAATACGTCCTTAAAACGTCTCTCGAACATTGTATGTTTAAGGAACGTTATTTGGACTGACTTAGGACGTTTTTGAGACGTTCTAATAACGTTCTTTAACGTTTGTGCCCACTGGGATATACTTAGAAAACGCATCAAAAAGAATAATTTTCATAAAACCCTGTTAGGGGAGACTTATTTTTTTTTTTGCTCTGCGATGGGCAATATAAAATGTCATAAAAAAAACTACCCCTGAGTGAAACGTATCAACATCTCGTAACTGAAAATTTCCTGAAAATATGGAAATATGTTCAAACAATATAAAGATGGTTCAGACCTTTGAGTTGACTAATTCCTTGTTGGAAATTCATGAGTTCTGTAACCTACCCCGTAAGTATTAATTAACGTTTGCGTTGAATTTAATTAAGTTAAAAAAAACTGTACAATCTACTGAAGTTTCAGTGCCCTAGACAATACTTTTCTACACCAGTGTGTACATCATTACAGGTAAGAATTTTTTATATACTATATTTAGCTGCAAATATTTATTCAAATGTTGAAACTATCGTTAATTATTATATTGAAGTTTGAAGCAGAATTCAAACTTCGAGAGTTTTAGATTATTGAAGTACTTGAATAATAGATTCCCGATATTTTTCTCCACGAAATTAAAGTGTCGGAATTTATAAATTAAAAGTTTTTAATTTCTGAAAAGATATTTTCCCTTTGCTCCGGTGGGTATCGAACGTCACGTCTTGTGATTGCCGGTCGGGTGCTTTAAGTACTAGGCTACTAGAGACATCGAAGGCAGATACTTTTTTTATATATACGCTTTTCATAGCGAGTAGTTATGTTTTGAATACAATTTAAATTAGACGGAATCTGTATTATCATCGAAAAAATGAAAAGCGTGTATCTGAAGAAAGTATCTGCCTTCGATCTGACTAGTAGCTTAGTGGTTAAAGCACCCGAGCTGCAATCGGGAGACGTAAGGTTCGATTCCCCCGGAGCGAAGGAGAAGGATCTTTTTTCAAAAATTAAAAATTTTTAATTTATAAATTTGGAACTCCATATAGTCTGAAAAGACGTTAAGAATTTCTCTTATTTAAGGAGTTACCTTAGATCGATATGGCTCATTTCCATTTTCACAGTAAATGAATGATACCTACACATGATCGATCGATTCCTTCTAAAGTATCGGATTTTGTTGCTAGTCAAATTTCAAGTTACAGATCATTTTTCTACGCGATTAATAGATTCCCAATTTTTTGCTCCTTGAAATTGAAGTACTAGATTTTTTTCCTCTTCGAATTCAAAGTTCAAAAATTATTCGGCTACACGAATAATAGATTCCATTTTTTTGCTATTCGAAAATAACAGTTTTTTTCGAATATTATCGTTTTTGATGCGTTTCATATAAGTATATGTAAGTTCCCCTAGATAAATTCACGTGGAAGGGTAGCTTTCGGGGGAAATTATGGAAGGGCTCTAGATCATCTTTACGTTGCTTAACGTTGTTTTGACACTTTTAGAACATTTTTGATCACGAGGGGCAGATATGTATAACTTAGGGGTAGTTTTTTAAAAACACGTATTATATGTCTTAAGAGCGCAAAAAAGGAGCAAAAAATTCCAGCCAACTGTGTTTCATGAAAATTATTCTTTTTGATGCGTTTTATAAGTATATGTGAGTTCCGCTACATAAATTCACGTGGAAGGGTAGTTTTTGGTTGGAAATTATAAAAGGGGTAAATTTTTAAGTCTTAAATAATAAATAATAAATAAAAAATAAAAATAATAAATAATTTAGAGTTCTGAATAATCTTTACGTTGTTCAAGGTTGTTTTTACACTTTCATATCATTTTTGATCACGAGGGGTGGGTATGTATGACTTAGGGGTAGTTTTTTGGGACACGTATTATATGTAATCGGAGAGCCAAAAAAGAGCAAAAAATTCCCGCCAACTTTGTTTTA
>CAKNYM010044996.1:0-15499 GCA_932195095.1 Andricus curvator | reverse complement strand
CTGAATAATCTTTACGTTGTTCAAGGTTGTCTTTACACTTTCAGAACGTTTTTGGTCACGAGGGTGTGTATGTATGACTTAGGGGTAGTTTTTTGGAACACGTATTATGTATTTTCTTAGAGCAAAAAAAAAGCAAAAAAATCTACCCTAATCGTTTATTTCATTATAATAATTTTTAGTCAGTTTTCATAGGTGGCGGCGCTGAGGGGATGTCGTGCTAGCGCCGCCACCCTTATTTCGGAAGTTTGAAGAGCAAAAAATTTTTTTTTTGAGCATAAAATTTGCAAAAAAAAGCAAAAAAATATGGCGTATTCCATTTTCCATTTTTCCTTGGTGGCGGCGCTAAGTGGTCGGACCTGGATTATACCCGTTTTCTTGCTTTCTCTTGCGCAAATCGTTTTATAATTATATCGAAGTTAATCGAATCCAAAAGGTGCGCAATACCTGCGAAAAAGGCCAGAAGAGAAAGAAGATCGTTACATAACGAGTTTCGTAAGTAATTTTGTATACGTTTGAGTACAGAAAAGGAGCGTTCTCCACTTGCATTTGTGGATATAAGGCTCAAATAAATTCGAAGTGCAACGTCGACATTCGGGCAGATTACACCAAGATTTTTCTGTCGGATGATGCGCAGGGAAGACACTGTTGATATTTCTTCAATAGGTACGTTTATAACCTCAATGATGCCTTTGAAGTGCACACATTCCTCACCCAAATCTCTTCCTAAGTCAGAGGAGTAAATTTTACGCAAATTTTCAGACTTGAGTCTGATTTCGTCATTGGAAAAGGATAACAATTGATCGATAAACCGAAAGCGATTGTCGATTTCAATGTAGCTGGTGCATCTCCGTGACAGCTCTGTACTTAAAGTATCAATTATGACGATAAACGTGTTCACCCCCATATCGTTCTTTCCACTATACGTTGTGTCATTAGCACATTCATCTGGTCGAAGTTTTCGTTTTTTGCACCTTCGATTTTCGTTCCTATACTCCTCACAAAAAGTTAACTCGATTCCCTGAGCTTCGTAAAAATCGAAGCGTTCACGCAGACCCTCAATATATTTTTGCAAACCTTTATATGCATCGACGACGTCACAAACCTTTGATTCAACGCTTTGCAAAAGTGTATTGACTTTGTCAAAGCGCTGTAGCACATCATTCCAGAAACATGTCATGATGCCGGTTTCGAGTTCAAATTGCCATTTTCGTTGCTTGAACTCGCCATTGATCAGTCTCCTAATAAACGTGGTTTTTGTGGCATACCTCACTTGCTTCGTATAAATACCTTTTATTATTATTATACCATTAAGCCATTTCCCTTTCGGGGTAGGCGTGACTTGCTCGGTTGGAGAAAGGTAGTGTGTATATGGGTGTATAGGTATAAAGTAGATAGGTATATGTTAAATAGGTATATAGGGGTAAGGTATGTAGGTATATAGGTATAAGGTAGATAGGTATATAGGTGTTAGGTATAAATATTTTAGATTGATCTGGAATTCTCGTGTTATTTATTTAAATGACACGTTTATTCCGCAACACTTCTCCGACCCAGATTGCTGATCAATCTCTCTAGCGATCACCCTAAGTGAAGAGCCTCACAAAATTGTGATGTATGGTTCCCCACTTGGGCCCATTAGTATCCGAAGCCGATAAATTTAAAGAATCTACATCTTGCTTAGGCGGATCGTGCAGCATCAAATCCATGAAGTCACAGGTCAAAGGTGATGGCCATTTCGCTGGATCCAAAAAATCTGTTTCAGGCAGAGGCTCTTCAGTGTCCATTCTCTGAGAAGTAACTCCATCTAATTTAGCTACAAAAAAAATTAAATAAGTTATTGAAAATAATCTCATAAAAATTCAAAATTGACAAAAATGACATTTTGGAATCTAGTTAATTGCGCATTTGTAATGTGCAATTCTCATTTGATAATTATAATGTATGAAATATAAAGGTAACTTGCTGCTCAAAAATGTGCAATTAAACAAATTCAAAAGTTTTATTTTTCGCAAATTTCAAGAAGGTCTAAAATCAACGACAGATTTCTTAAATTTCTATTTTCATATTATTGTTTGTTAACATTAACTGTATTTTCAAAAAAATTGACGTAATTTTTTCGCGCATAGGAAAAATAAAAAAAAAATAAGGTCACTCGAAATTCAATTTCTTGAAAACAAGAAAAGGTGCCACTTTCATATTAAGGGCTCTTAAATTAAACACCCTAAGCTTCATTTTTATTTTTAAAAAACCTCAGTTTTCTTTCTAAACTACACTACCCTCGGAAATTGTCGGTACGACCATCGAAAGTACTATTGAAAATCACTACTGACTTTGAAATGTGATTACTCGTTCAAAAAAGGAGCAAGAAACTTTTTTAAAAATCCGTTACAAAGCCTATTAAATTAAGCGCCTGAAAAATCTTAATAGAGATATTTCTGCCCATTTGAAGAGAATATAACACAAGAGAAGTTTAAGAATATTGGAAGAATTTCTCAAATTTTGTATCTCGGCTTCAACTTCTGGCATGACCTAGGAAAGCTGTAGCAAAACTCTGAAATTTATAGCACATTCTTTAAGATTATAAAATTCTTTACCTTCGTTGCTTGTCACCATCTTCGAATAGTTCAGTTTCTTCTATCTTGTGGTACGGACCAGTTTCATCAGGTTTATCTTCACAAGACAATTCTTTCAAAATCCTTGGAAAAAAAGTATTTAACTTTGGCACTTTCTTAAGAAAATTCACCTCCTTTTCACTTTTTTCTTTAGCTTTTTTTCTACACTGAGCACCACTAAGTTTACTGAACATTGTTTAGCCTGTGCAAGGTGTACTTATACAGTAATTCACTCTACACACATTCACTAACTTAGAAAACCAAAAAAATAATAAAATATTTTTTTGGTGATTGGGTAAGTCGAAAAATAAAATTGCACTTTCGGATAATGGAATAATTTATTCTCCGAGCAAGGATACACTCAGGACGACAGTTGAAGAGTGACTGATTCCTTGTTGGAATCAAAAATCTCCAAAAGACCAGAGTAGAAAAAGTGTGAGGGAGTAAGAGAAAGACAAAATTGAAGGTAGTAACTTCCATGAAAGGAGGTCATTAAGGGCGGTACTGAAAGAAAAGTTGCCGTTTATAGGAACATAGGTTGTACAGAGATTAGGACGACCTTACATTGGTAATTCCGTGAAGCCGATTTATGATCGTCTGTTTCAGGATTACCAATCTAAAGTGGCATGCAATTTGTGAGGGACATTTTACCTGACATAAGACTAATTCAAATGCTGCTGTGTTGAAATTCAAAACTGGCGCCCCTGGAAACAACCTGCCCGAAATCTTTCACCCCCCACAATGACGCGCCCCTAGGCTATAGCCTACCTTAGCCTACTGGAAAGACCGGCACTGCCTCCACTGCAAATTTGCATCGAAAGGTAAAGATGCATCGAGATCAAATGATATTGTACTTATTCGTAATAAAATGAGGATTGATAAGATGTTTTTCATTTTTTAAAGCGATTTTTTGTATGGAGTTATTCAATAATTTGTAGAGGGGCCAGGATTTTTGAAACAAATAGTATAGTACCATGACAATCTGTAATGTAATACAGCACTCTAAATAAAAATTATTTCTACATTTTTCTTCGTGTATATGTCTAATAAAACAACTAATCATCTTTTACTGCTAATACCCTGGTCGCCAACATTGCATTGTTTTTAAATATAATAAATGCATAATTCATTGCTTTAAAAACGTTGTAAGATTTTCCAAAACGAAGCAAAATAACAGAGAAAACTTTCTTGCAAAAAGATTTCGTGAAAAATGTATCTTTTCATTCCAGCTAAACCCGTACTAGTTTCGTTGTTGGTCACCAACGTAACGTTAAAAATTACCGGTCGAATATTTCAATTAAAACAGGATTTCAAGCTATAAGTTATTCAATCGATTTTCATCCTGAAACACTCAATAAGGGAAAAAGTTTAGCAGTCATTCATGTGGTGAGGGTGCAGGATTTGAAAGTGAATAGAATAAGCAAAATTCAGTGCAGCGTAATCAGACAAACGTCTGTTAGTTCTCCCCCATACGACGTTAAATTACAGGTGTTTATTAATTAAAAAATATATTGTAACATAAAGAGAAGTATTAGGGAAATCTATAATTATAATTATAAATTTCATAACATTTTTCTTTATGTTAAAAATATTAATAAATTAGAAATGAGATACAGGACACTCACTGTGAAAAATTCAAGTAAAAAATTACATGTAGGACATAAGGGTGGTCATAAAACATTTTTTTTCGAGGGCAATGATACCATATGAGTGTGACACCCCTAACACACCCCAACGGGACCCTGAAAACTACCCTTAAAACCAAAAATGTCAATTTTTTATGAAATCGACCTTTTGAGCACTTTATTCTCGTTTTTTTACCTAAAATTATTTGTATTAGTCTTGTGGAATATTTATCAACATTGGTTAATAAATTTTCAATTATTTGAACAAATTTAATTTGTTCAAATAATTTTTTTCGATTTTTTAAAATAATAATTATGATTATTTCTTCAGTGGAATATTGATCAACGCTGGTTAATTAATTTTTAAATGTTTAAACAAATTCCATTTGCTTAAATAACTTCCGTTTCCAGTACCGAATGGTAAAGTACGCGTGGTTTTTTGTGCTATCTTTTTTGGTTTGAGCGACGAGTTTGCAGTTGTGATTGAGGCGAAAGGTGGTAAGGGAGGTCAGTGAAGTGAAGGGGTTGTGTGGAAGTGTGGGGAGGCTGTTTTGTAGGGTTAAAAGGGTTAGGAGGAAAGTTAAAAGTGATAATTTGGAGGTTAGTTGTCGAGGACGGAAAAGTGAGAGAGAAGATAGGGGACAGCAGATCGATAAAACAGGCCAGCATGTTTGTCACGAGGAGTCCAGTGGGCCCCGGTAGAGGGCAGCAGCAGGTTGAAAACAACCCCGGTACTGATGATCTCACTGTGACCGGCAAAACAGGGAGGGGTAAGGGTGATGCCGGGGATAGCGATGATGGCGAGTATGCTACGCCAGGGTACTTCAGGTGGGGAGAGAAGGAAGGGGAACTAGCTGACAGGAAGACTCGAGGTAGGCCGTCAAATCGGGAACTCCTTAATAGATCCAGAGCTAGCAGTTTAGGATCGAGACAACTTTTTGATAAATGGAGACAGGGGGGAGGGTTTGCGGATAAAAGCGATGAGGGGGAGAAGACGGAAGACAGTAAAAGATCAAGGGAAGAAGAAGAGGGGTATGAGCAGGGAGATGAAAAGTTGCGGAAAAAGATAAAAAAGAAGTCTCCAACGGAGAGGAATAAAGCAATAAGGAAAGTCGATCTAGAGAGCCTGGAAAATCTAATTAAGGGTTTTAGAGAGGAAACGAACCGAAGTCTGAATGGCATGCAAAAGCGAGGGGAGGAGGTTTGGGAAGAAATGAGGAAAGTTAGAGAGAAGTGGGAAGAATGGGATCTGGTGTGGCGGCAAGAAAAAGATAAAGTTTGGAAGCAGTTGGAGGCTATTGAGAAAAATCAAAGGATAAGTGAGAAAGAGAGAAAATCGGATATGGAGAAATTGGCAGAAAGAGTGAGAAAGCTAGAGTGTAAGACTGAGGATATAAAGAAAGGGAATGAAGGGGTAAGAGAAGGAGAGAGTATAAAAGAAAAGAATGAGAACGTTATCCTAGAAAATGTGAGAATGAAATCAAGATTGAGAGAGTTGGAAAGAAAAATGGAAGTAGAAGAGAAGACAAAACGGAGTAGCAATATAGTGATTAGAGGAATGAAAGTGGATAGTGAATCAGGAAGAGAAGAAGTGGAAAAGTTGATGGGTGAAATTGGGGCAAAAGTGCACGTGGAAGAGGTAAATGGAGTCGGAAGGAAGATGGAAGGTAAATCGCGCATGTTTATAGTGAAAGTGAGAAATGAGGAAGAAAAAGTTGATATCTTGAGAAAGAAGAAAGCTCTAAAGGGAAGGGAAGAAAGCATAGAGGAGGATTTGACGTGGAATGAAAGAAGAAGAAAGTGGATGATGAAACAGACAGCATGGAGTGAAAGAGTGAAAGGGAACACGGTATGGATAGGGAAAGACAGAATGTGGATAAATGGGAATGTGTGGATATGGGATGATGAGGAAGATAAATTGAGTGAAGTGTGTAGGGAAGGCCCATGGCGACGAGGGCAAAAAGTGGAGACTAAGGATATAAGGGAGGAGGTAATGGGAACAGTAGAGTGTGAAAGGAAAGAAGTAGGAGAAAACGGAGCGACGGGGTTTCCACAAAAGTAGGGAGGGGATATAAGGACGAAAAAAGGGAGAAAGGAAGGAAGAATGAAGTGAGAGTAGCGTTTTGGAACGTATCAGGACTAATGAATAAAGATGAAGGATTCTGGGAAGAGTTGAAGAAATGGGATGTAGTGATGTTGAGTGAAACCTGGGTAGATGAGAAGGAGTGGAAGAGAGTGAAGAGGAAGTTACCCAAGGGATATATTTGGCAGATGCAAGGGGCAAAGAAAGATAAGGTGAAGGGAAGAAAGAAAGGGGGTATGGTGTCAGGAGTGAGGAAGGAATTGGTGGGAGAAAAGAGAATAGAAATGGGATTTGAGGAAACTGATGGAGTTATAACGAGAATGGTGAAGATAGGAAAAAGAAAAGTGAGGATAGTTTGCGTTTATAGGAGAAGGGGAGAAGAAGAAGGTTGGAGTGTGATTAGGAAATGGGTGGCGAAAAAGGATGACGAATTAGTGTTGATAGGAGGTGATCTAAATGCGTGGACGGGGGAACAGGGAGGGGAAATATGGGATGAAGAGTGTGAGACTTTCAGGAGAAAATCGAAACACAAACAGGTGGACCAGGAGGGTAAGACTATGTTGGAAATCCTGGGAGAAACAGGGTGGTTTATTTGTAATGGGAACTCGGAAGGGGATGAGGAAGGCGAGATTACGTTTGCAGGGAAAGGGGAAACAGTGATTGACTACATTCTGGCCGAGGAAAGGATAAGGAGGCTGTTAAAAAGAATGGAAGTAGGGAACGAAATAGGGTCAGAACACTTCCCGGTCATTGCAACGTTGAAATGCGGGAATTGGAGAAGAGAGGGAAGGAAGAAGGAGGGAGCGACACGGAAAAAAGCAAAGATGGGTAAATGGGGAGTTGATAAGCTGAGAGAATATACGGAAAGAATGGAAGAAGAGAATGGTTTGATTGAAGATGGGGGAGGTGTGGATGAGATGTTGTGTAAGATGAGGGGAAGGGTAGAGAAGATAGTGGAAGAAATTAGGCCAAGTGAGGAAGAAAGAAGGGAGAAGAGAGGATGGTGGGATGCGGAATGTGTGGAGAGTAAAGAGCGCATAAAGCTATCATTAAAGAATTGGAGAAAAGGAGAGATAGACAAAAAGGAGTATAATAAAAGAAAAAGGGAACACGAGAAATTACTGGATGTCAAACGACAGGGGGAGAAGGTAAGGTACATGGAGGAGGTAGAAAAAGCAATAAAGGAAGGAAGAGAATGGGAGGTGATCAATAGAGAAAGAAGTGAATGGAAAGGAATCAATGAAGAGATAAGTATGGATGAATGGACGGCATATTTCAAGAAATTGCTAGGAGGGGTGGATAGCAAGGTGAGGGGGGATGGTAGAAAGATCAAGGAGGGAGGAATAGAAGGTGGGAATGAGTTGACCAGAGAGGAGGTGAATCAAGCAATTGAGAAGTTAAAAAGAAATAAGGCGACAGGAGAGGATGGGATGGAAAATGAAGCGTTGAAATTTGGCGGAAGAAGGGTTAGAGAAGAGATTTGGGAAGTATGTAATAGAGTATGGAGAGGCGAAGGATGGCCGAAGGAGTGGAGAACAGGTTTGGTAGTTCCTTTATTAAAGAAAGGAGGGGGGCAAAAAGTGGAAGATTATAGAGGAATCACTCTCATGCCAGTAACGTATAAGATTTACGCGGAGGTGCTTAGGAAGAGATTAGAAGAACAGGTAGAGGAGAAAGAAAGTATTCCACACAATCAAACAGGATTCAGAAAGGGGATGGGGACAGTGGATAACATTTTCGTACTAAATTATTTAGTTAACAGGAACCTGGGACTGAAAAAAGGAAAACTAGTCGCACTTTTTGTAGATTTTAAGGCAGCTTTCGACTCGGTGAATAGAAAAGTTTTGTGGAAGGCAATGAAACAAAGGGAGGTGGACGAAGATCTGATTCAGAGGATAAAAGAGGTCTTTACGGAGACAAAGACAAGGGTGAGAATAGGGGAACAGAAAGGAGAGGAATTTTGGACAGGGAGGGGTCTTAGGCAGGGGTGCCCGCTAAGCCCGTTGTTGTTCAGCATCTTGTTAGCAGACCTAGAAAAGAAAATGGGAAGGACAGGTAAAGGGGGTATTGTCCTAGGAAATAAGAGAATATACTCGTTAGCGTACGCGGACGATGTGGTGCTTCTGGCAGAGAATGAAAGTGGAATGAACTTGCTAATGAAAGGATTCGAAGAGTACGTGAGAGAGAAAGACCTGACAATTAATGTGACAAAGACAAAAATAGTATGTTTCAGGAAGAGAAAGAATGAAGTAAAGTATGGATGGAAGATAAATGGGGAAATGGTGGAAATGGTAGAGGAATTTTGTTATTTAGGATTCTGGTTCGAAGCGGGAGGTGGAAACGATCTGCAAGTAAAAAAAAGGATGGAAAGTGCGAGTAAGGTGATGGGTCAAGTGTGGGGGATTGGAAAAAGAAGATTCAAAGAGGACTGGAAGATGAGAGTATGGCTGTTTGACTCACTGGTATGGTCTGTGATGTGTTATGGAGTGGAGATTTGGGGATGGAAGGAGTACAAAAAAGTAGAAAACATGCAAGAGAGATTTCTGAGATGGGTTATGGGAGTGAGTTGGAACTGCCCAGGTTATATGTTGAGAGAAGAAACAGGAAGAGAGAAATTGGTGATAAGGCAGAGGAAAAGGGTATGGAATTTCGAAGAGAAACTTAAGAGTGGTAAGGGTAGCAAAGTTGCACAAGCATGCCTGCAGGAAATATTAGATAGAGAGAGGAGAGGAAACACGGGACATTCAAGATGGGAGGAGGAAAGATGGAAAGTGAGAAGAGAATGGAGAATGTGTGACGAGGGGAGGGAGTGGCAGGTAGTAGAGGGGGAAATGAGTAAGAAGCAGGAAGAGCAGAGGTGGGAAAAGATTATAGAGTCAAAATATAATAAATGGTATAGATTCATCAAGATGGAAGGGGTCCCAGAATATTTAGGAAAATTGAAAAAGGAGAGCAGGTGGTCCAGAATGATACGCTTCAGAATGGGAGAAGGTATGAATGAGTGTAAATATTGGATGAGTGAAGAAATGAAAATGTGTAGGGTATGTGGGTATGAAAGGGAATCTTGGGAGCACGTGTTGGAGAGATGTACAGGGGAAGAGGAAGGGGGAAAGAGCGTTGTAGATAAAGTTAGGTGGATACTGAGCGGTTGTGGACAAGGGGAAAAGTGGATGAAGAGCTTAGAAGAGAAAAGGGAAGAGAGAATGCATGGGGAAGGTGAAAACCAAAATTGAAATATGGATAAGGAAAATTAGTGTTGCGTGTCTTTGAAAAGCTTGAAGAATAATGGTAAGAGGAAACGGAAGCCCTGGAAGGTCTCGCGCACTTGTTAGATAATAGTTATTAGCTAGTAAGATAATAGTTAAGAACTTGTAAATAATAAGAAGGCGAAGCGACTATAGGTTAAGATAAGCATAAGGCATAGAGGATAAGAGAAATTGTAAAAGATGTAAAGGGAACGGAGCCCTCAAACCCGTAAAAGGGAGAGTAATAAAATACTACTACTACTACTACATTTGCTTAAATAATTTTTTTTTCAAAAATTCGTTTTTTTATAAAAAATATTACTGTATTATCGTTAAGTGACATACATTTATTTTCAGATATTTTCCAATCGTTGAGGTAATAAATTATTATTTATTTTCAACAACCTTTAATTTGTTTCAACAATATTTTTCTCACCAAATTTGTTAGTTTTTCTTTTCTGCTATTTATATTAAAACTTCTGATTGTTGGAAACAATGTTGATAAATATTCCAGCAAAGAAATGGTAATAATTTTTAATTTTTAAAAATTTCGAAAAAAATATTATTTAAACAGATTCCATTTGTTTAAATAATTGAAAATTAATTAACCAATCGTAATAAATATTCCACTAGACCAATAGAAATAATTTAACGTAAAAAAATAATACTAATAATAAAATACTTAATGTCATTTAAATTAAAATAAAATATACTCCATAAATATTCTGGTATAATTAAACTTTCTAACCTCAAAATCTGACAGCTACCATTACTTTGACAAAAATAATGCTTTATGCGATATTTGTAATCCGATAGACCTGTCATAGACAGATAAAGTCAAAACTCCACTCCGATCAAACCGTTTAAAAAACTCGAGCAAAAGTTTTTTTCGCTGAATCGAGATTTTATAAGTTTTCCTACAGGCACTCTCTTTATTTGATATTTAAACTCTTATTTTCAGTAAAAATTTATTTATTTTCAATCGCATGTAAACAAGTGGAATTCATCCCTAAGAAATTGCCGCTTTTGGGCAACAGATGGCGCCAGGCAGTTTCCGCGGCCGTACTCAATACAACTATATTTTTAAATTATTTTTATGTTTCTATTCAAATTTGGGTCTCCTTAAAAACATACTCAGTTTTCCCCCTTTCTTTAGGTCTGGAATTAGTTACTATGATATGAAAAGAAAGCATCTAAAAATGTTTTTCGATAATAACTCGTTTCCTGTTGAATAATTAAAGTAGACAAGAAACTTGACAAAAATTGAATGTGAAATTTTTTCATAGAATCAATAGCCGTGCGAAATTGAAAAATTTGAATATAGATTCATAAAAAGGGAATCTGCAAAAAATGAATCTTGCAAAATGACCTAGGTATAGAAAATGTATTTGTAAATTTTGATTTTAGTTGTCATTGAGATTCATATTGTGTACTTTGGTTTAGAGAATCCAGTTTTCAAAGAAAAAACAATAAATTCGACCATCTAGAAGGTTGGAAATCAGTAGCTTCATTATACGCAAAGTGCCAAATGTGTAAACAAATGGTAAATGGAGTTTGTATTTGCTTAAACATATCTTTAAGGGGTATGGCCACAGTAGCGGGAGCGAAATCATGGGTACATTCACCAATTTTTTTTGGTATGAAAACTTAATTTATTTTTAAAAATAATTATATGTAAATATAGCTTCAACATCAAAGAATCAGAAAAATATATATATATATTTTTTGAAGCAAAATGGCCGACTTCTGTTAAGTCCTTTTCGAAGCATTTTTTTTAGGGACGTCGCGGCCTGACAGCTAGCAGCCACAATTTTTAACGTATAACAAAATAAAAAATTTTCTGTTAATCTACATAAGAATACCTAGAGAAGTACATATGGAAATGTAAAGATATTGATTTTTCCGGAAATGGCAGGCATTTGAAGTTAAAAGTCGAATTTTCAGTGAAAAAATTCGTATAGAAATGCTCCGAAAATGAAAAGTTTTAAATTTATCGAAAATTCCGTATGCACTTCTCTGCGAAATGCAATTATAAAGATGTGGTACAAATTTGAAGTCGATCGGATAAAAATTGTTAAAGTTATTTGTCAGGCCGATTTGAAAAAAGCTGTTTTGAGAAAAATGCGTTTAAAGTTTTACATTACAACTGAACGGCGTCCTTTCAACGGTTTTACTGGCATTTGAAGTTGCTCTATAAGTATATTTTCGTGCATGTAGACAAGTAAGGCCCTCTACATGTCTTTCTAAATTTATCGATTGATGGTTAGTTAAGCCGGGGGGAGGGGGGCTCGAGTACTCTACGAGCACGCCACACGCGGCCTCACGTTATACGTTCAAAATTGGTAAAAAAAAAAAATTTCGCTATAAATCGAGTAGTATCTTATTTTTATGATGTTAAAGGATCGTTAAAGCCAAAAAAAAAAGAAAATCGATTTTTTGAAAATGCTACTGTGGCCATACCCCTTAAATTAGGTTCATATTTTATTCAATACCAGGATTAGAAAGTAATCTTTTCACAGCGAAAAGCTGGAACAAGAAAAGGTGAATGAAACTTTTTTAATTAAATGAATCCATTGAACAAAGTTTAACGTATCTAGAACTCATTTCTGATTCTTAAGAATTCTTTATAGAAAGAAGAAGAATTTTTTTTATGGATAAGTAAAGGAGATTGCATGAGTCTTCCACTACTTAGTGAACTTAACATAAAAAGAATTAATTAGAACATTCTAGAAACGTATCTTGGTCGTACAGGTCAGAAATCGTCATTACAATGTCCCAAAATCGCTATTTGAAATGCCAAATAACATTGAAAAACGTTCAATATCTGAATGACGTTTTTAGGACGTTTTTGGAGATGGGGCGTTTTTAGAACGTTATTTGGCCTGCCGTAGGGTATTTTTGGGACATTCTAATGACGTTTTTGGTCATTTGTGCCCACGGAGTAGATGATAAATGCAATTGCAACGCATAAAATGAGGGTCAAAACGTAACAATCAGTTTTCAAAATGACCCAAGCAAATAATTTGTTTCGGGGAGTCATCGTGGCTCAGATGGTATCATGATTGTCTTCTGTTCTAATACCCTTATATACTACCCTTGGTATACTACCCCACAGATACCCTACAGTTTATAATTTACCCTATAGTACAGTAGATAATGACCCTGGCAGTTAATGCGACTATAAACATTCAATTAATAAAAAAAACTAATTTTTTAAATTATTTTGTTCCATGAGTTTTCCTATGAGACACTTGTTGCTTGTCCAAAAACTTGAAGTCGAGAACATTTTTTTTTTCAACTGACGCAGATTTTTGTCCGGATTGAATTGTTTGATACGCATACAAATTATTATCAAATATCCATATATATTAAAGACATGAACCAGACTGTCACGTGACCAATTCTTTTCGACGAAATCACTCATAAACTGATAACTCGAGAATAGATTTTCTATACCAGCTAGACATTTTATATACACTGTTAGAAATTTCTGTAGGAATTTTCAGAGACGCGTCACTAAAGCTTTATGCAGAAACCGTTTCAAAATTTTCCTAAACTCTAACAGAAATTTCAGCGACTGTAACTGCATAACGCTTCAGTCATATGTTTCAAAAAATTCTGTTACAGTTTAGGAATTTTCAGTTGCTGTAACTAAAAATTTGAAGGGGTTAAAAAATGCTTTCAGTTCATTAATTTTAATATAAAAAATGTAGTATGTATTTGTCCTGAGAATATAAATATTATGAAAATATGAGTGAAGTTGATACAAACGACTTTTTATGTATTTATGTTATAATTGTACGTACATTCATTGCATCGAATATATGATCAAAGTCCTCTTCTATGAGAAGTTTTTTCTAATATTGGATTCATTGAGTGTATTATATAACATACACGGAAAAAAATTATTGGAAAATTTTCTAGATTATTTCTAGACTTTTGGACAAGGCATCATTTTTATGAAGGGGTCATACATTTTCATGTAAAAATTTTTAAAAAGTCATGGAAGTTTTCAAGCACAGTCAAGAAAAAACAGTCCCGGAATATTTATCAGACAGTTTACAAAAAAATTGTATACAGTCATGGCACCATTATAAAAAAAACTGTTCATATTTTTAAACACATGAATTGAATAAGTGAGTGCTTCGGAAACGAATAACTCGAATACGAGTTAGGGAAACACTCCTTGACTGCCTGTGAGAATTTTCAGAGGCGGGCACAGTAACAAATTCGCATTGGTATGTGTGTAGTGATAGAAGTAGACGCTGGATGAAGATTCAGTGCTGCCACATCTCGGATCTTTTCGCACTGCGCATGCGTCACGTCGGCAACCACATCGGTTATCGGATTTAAAATGCTTATTTGTGATAAAAAAGGATGCCTTCCTTTGAATTTAAAATCGATAATTTATTTTTACGACTGGTCGCATACAGGATTTAAATCTCCAAGACTTAGATGACGTGCAAAATTTTATTTACTTGCTACCTTATTCTGCTAGAGATCACATTCCTTCAACAAAGTTGCACGATTGTTTTTTAAACAAATATTTGCAGGCTTCAAAATTTTTAGTGGCAGTAACTATCCTTCCACGAAAGGCCTAATTGAACCTGATAGAATTTGTATGAGGATCTATAAGGTTCAAAGAGTTTCAATCTGGCCTGTTAGGAAAAAGTTTGCCAGATAGAATATCTGCTGGTTTCTAAGAGGAATTTACATATCTGTAACCAATCTGGATTTCCCATTGCAAAATTAAGTGGTTTCTGTTGGGATTTTATATAACTGTGTAACCAATTGTGATTTCCAAACTGAAAAAGTGCTGGTTTCTGCCTGGAAATCAAAAATAAATTTTTTGAGATTTCGTAAAGTACCCACATCTGTTGGTTTTTATGAGGTTTTTACATAAACAGAACCTACTTGGATTTTCCAACTCAAATAGAGCTGGCTTCTATCTGGAATACCAAAATTAATTTTTCAGATCTCACTAACTATTAGGAATTCCTTACTGAACCTGCTCAAATTAGACAAATCTATGAGTTTTACTCTGGAATTTACGTGACAAAGACCGCATTATTTCTCATAGATTTTTGTTCTATCAGCTTCAATGAGGTCTTTCGTGGAGGGATTCCTACGTCGTGCACAATATTGCGATATTACTTATAATACACTTATTTCTATCCGAAATAAATTAGCAGATGGTTAGTATTATATTTACATTTACATAAAAGCCATCTTCACATTTCATAATTTTAATAAATGAATAAAAATTCGTTTAGAAGTTAATCGAATCACCACTAATACTAATATACTAATTATATATATATATATATATATTAATAAAAATAAAGTATATATATATACTAATATACTAATACTAAATAATAATATCCCCGAGATATTACGAATATCTGAGTTATTATTTTTTTTTTGAAAAAGATACACAACCATTGTTTACAAAATTTACTTATTTATTTAACAAAATTTATTATTCTGATATAGATTCTAAAATACTTTTTGTAGATTTTTGTTAAAATTGCTATTTCTCATCAGAAATTTTATTTAAAATAACCATTTTTTAAATAAGAATTCATGAAAAGTATTTTGGAATCTATCTCAATAATTCTTTCATCTTTTAAGAGTGTAAACGCAAGTAAGTTTTTGCCCAGGTTAAAATTTTTTTTCCAATAATTTATGGGTATAACTTGCCAAATACATCAGTTGTATTAAAATAAATTGTTTATAACGCTGGAACTTAAAATCAGTGCATCTTACGAAAAGAGAACAAAGGACAAAAAGTTAAATTTTTTCTTGATTTGTTATTAATTTATTCAATCTAGAATCAAATTCTTTAATTAAAAAAATAAAAATTACACAATTTAATTCTTAAACATAAATTTTATCGTGTGTCGTAGTATTATGTAAGTATCACTGATATAT
>CAKNYM010044995.1:26189-45897 GCA_932195095.1 Andricus curvator | reverse complement strand
ATGTCATTTACGATGTCGTTTCCAACGTCGGAATTTTCAATAGGGTACCTTTTATTTCAAAAATAAATAAAAGTGTCGATACATGTTGCCGACGTTTCAACACGGCTTTGTGTCTTTCTCAAGGCTGTTGATGTAGAATACAATTAATTTTGGTGAAGTAAAATTGCAGAGGTATAAACTGTCATTCTGGTTAAAAGTCAAAATAAAGTCAAAAGTTTACAAATTATTTGTTTATAACCTCATGCGCTATAAACAAATAATTTTTAAACTTTTGACTTTTTTTTACTTTTAACAAGAATGACAGTTTATACCTCTGAAATTTTACTTCACCAAAATTAATTGTATTCTACATCAACAGCCTTGAGAAAGACACAAAGCCGTGTCGAAACATCGGCAACATGTATCGACACTTTTATTTATTTTTGAAATAAAAGTTATTATCAACATATGAACGGATGACCAAAAAAATCCTTCCATTTCTTTCAAAGAAATAAGTCATATCTATATCACGTCCGAAGAAAGTCGGATCCTGACAACAACAAAATTTTTTTGGAGTTCTGTATAAGTTATCAAGATTTTGTTTTGTTTTTTGATCATCTTATATAATAATTACTTTGCCGTGCAAAACTTTCTGGAGACTCATCAATAATTAAACTTTAAATTCAAAAAATATTTTGTTATGTTAATAAAATAATAATTTCTTCCTCCCAATAGCACGAAAGGTAACGAAATTCTGCGTATAATAAAGCCCAAGTTGAAAGAAAAATGTCAATATTATAAAAAGATATAATGTCTTTTTATAAGAATAACATTTTTAATTTTTCTTTCAACTTAGACTTATTATACGCAAAATGTGGTCATTACCTTTCGCGCTATTTGGCACACTCAGCCGGCATTTTACCGGATCGTCGGTCATGCAGTTCGCCAGACCGCGTGTTTTGTTTTGCCGTACAAATTAATTAATTAAATAATTAATTAATTAATAATTAATTATATTAAATAATAATAATAATTAAATAATTAATTAATTAATTAATTAATTAGTTGGTAAATATTATAAATGCTTTCATATTGTGATTTGATAATAATAAAAATAAAAAAGACGAAAGAAATAAAAAAGAGAAGGAAGGGGATTTGGTTGGTTGCCTTCTCATTTTTCTTTCCTCTTTTTTATTTTTGTCCAAAGAAACAAATTTTTTTGTTTTTAGGAATTGCAATAGGAGCATTTTGTGGTGGTTTTCCAAATTTGATCGTTGGATTCTTGTTTTATTTTCAGGAATTCTATACATTAACTTGAGTATTGGACGTTAAACAGGATTTTGAATTTGATTTTAATCTAATTTAAAATTCTTAAATTTCAAAATGAATCACCCTAATGTCACATCCATCTAGTTCCGTAAGGCAACCCACACCATTTAAAAAATGACTTTTTTATTGAATTTTATACTTTATAACTCCACGTATCGATCGTCGGTAATATTTTAAACCTACAATTACGCATGCCTTCAGAAACGCCTCATACTTGAAGGGTTACTTACACAGACCCAAAGAGCTAACACTCCTTTCAAAATCATAAGGTCGTAAGCCATGTAACCCCGTCAAGCGTATCGACTTCTCTTAATCCATCTCTGCCATCCTTACATGCATTAGTGCCTCGCTTCACGAAAGATGATGAATCACTTCTCTCTGTATCTCATACAAAGCTGATGTTACGTTCTTAATGTATCATATATTTACGCGACCTCTGGTTTGTTACCTTAGTTTACACCCAGAATAGTATATATAACTTTGCTACTTTAACAAAAGAATTATCCGGTTGAATAAAATAGCTTATTAATTTATTACAATCGTTTTAAACCTTACAATACATATATATCGAAGTATGTGAATATGGCAGAGTTAATGAATGATCATTTTTTCCATCGTATATTTAATGCATTAACTCTGTAAATCAGGAGGAACAGTAGAAGGTGATTGTAATTTCAAATGCATAAGTTTTTTAATTGGACCACCAATTATATTTCCTGTAGGACCAGAACCTCCGGCCTCTCTGGTTAAACTTTCCATCAAATTGGATTCAACCTTGTCTGAACTTTTTAACATCATAGATTGATCCCCCATCACTCGTTTAGTTCGCAGTTCCGCATCCAATAAATGCATATATTTATCCATTTCACCACTTGTATCTTCGCCGTCGCCTCCTAGAGATCCTTCCGAACTGTCATCGAATTCACCATCACCTCCTGGAACTACTAAATCTAATATATCTCGCAACGCACTGTCAAATACATCTGTATCAAATTCAATTCGTCCATTATCTTCAACGTCTGATTTTGTTTCAGCATCACTGCAATATTAAATTGAAACATATATTTATATAAAATTATATATACAGGAGATAGAGTATACCTTTAAAATTAGTATCTCGAATTATGCGCCCCGCGTTAATTTAAATGCAGACTAACCCATAAAGTTGGACACCTTCTACGTCAGTTTTCTCACTGAGGAAGTCTTGTACCTTTCTTCTAAGATTTTGAGAAGACTGTCTTTCAGCTTTACTTGATCCATCGCTCCAACGTTCCCCTAACAACTTTTCCAACTGAGTCTGATCAATAGTAAGCCAACTGTCGCTATCTGCAGGACTTAAAGTAGATTCCTCTTGTGCTACAATGTAAAGGAGCTGAATATAGATACTTTTTTTTGTCAAAATCAATATCTGAATTGTCACTACCCCTATCACTAAAAATCTGTTTTTTTAACCAAACTGAAAATTCTTTTATAAAACCAAAATGTATTCTTTACCTTGTATTTCAACGTCATTTGTTTGCACATTTTTCCAGACCCTCAGAGCTCTATCTGCTTCCGTTTCAACACTTGAAGTTAAGAGCTTAGATGAGTTCGAATTTCTTACAAAATAATCTCTTGCAAGTTGCAAAAGCTTTTCTCGCTCTTGACTGCCTTTCAACAGTCCTTTAAAGTATCCAAAAAGTTCCAGTTGACTTATATAAGAATTTAAAGTTTTTTTGCTCATTGGCAGCCCCTCATTGTTACTTACATTATTTTCATCTTTCTGTCTCTTTCGAAGTTCTTCATGAGCTCTTGTAACTAACATTTCTAAGCCACAAGCCATTTTTACCCCAAGAAGATGGGCGTTGTACGTAGAACTGTTGACAGGCGGTAAATTCCAGCCTGTCATCGGATCTCCCGTATATCGACAATGCATTACCATGGCGTATAAGCATTTTGTCATTTTAACATTGACCATTACGCGCTGTTCAGGCGGAAAATATCTCATGCCTCGACAAACCTAAAAAAAATGTTTTAAATTGTAAACAAAACATTCACGAGTCGAATGAATAATAGTATATTGCATTACAAGTGGTAGGCGATGGCCTTTTCGTGACAAGTGCAGTGTTTTTAGGACGAGTCGTAGGTGAGGGCACCGAAGGTGCCCGAACCGTAGACGAGTCTAAAAACACTGCACGAGTCAAGAAAAGGGCCTACCACGAGACATGCACGATACTTTTTACAACAAGATCATGAAAAGTGTGAAAAAAACGCTACCTGATCGAAGTTGCGGGGGGGGCGGTCCAGGGTGCAGCCCTGGTGGGGGTGCAGGGGGCGAAGCCCCCGCTGGGGGGTTCGGGGGGCGAAGCCCCCTATCTGGAAAAAAACCAACCAACAAACGCGTGACAGCATTCAGAAATAAGGTTATAAAAGCCGGTAGCCTCTCCGCCGCTAGGTGCGCTATAGTTGCTCAAGTCAAAGTTGCGGGAAAATTTAAATTAGATAAATGAAAAATTACTTTTTTATTACAAATTACTAATAAAAGTTTATAGTTCACTCATAAAAAAATGTTATCAGTTTGAAAAGACAAAATTTAATATTTTAAGTACTGATTAGTTTTTATAGCGTATATATTTCTGCACGGTATGCCGCGAGACGAGCGCGCTACAGTTGTCGCTGAAAACATCGACCTATTTCCGTCTTTATCTAACTATCTTCCTTTCACTTATTGTGAAAATGTGGAATGCTTACGAAAAGAGGCCTTTTCGTAAGCATTCCTCATTTCGTACGTTCTTTATTCGCATCGTTCGAAATGCGCCACATTACACACAGATCATAAGTACGAAAACACGCCATTTTCATGATAGTGTTGTAAAAAATATAAAATTACATTTCAAAACATGGTGTACGAAAGAGAGAAAAACGCTCGTTTAGCCAATTGGAATGTTAAAATATTGACTTCAGACTTATTATCAGCGATCCAAAAACCTCAAATTAAGTAATTTTTAGTTATCACACTGAGAATCTTGATCATTAAAATTTTTGTATACATGGTCCGCCATATTGAATCAGCCATTTTTAGTTTTGCAAATTTGACTTGAGATTTTATATCAGGGACCGAAAAAAACTCTAGTATAACCTCATTTTGAGTGATTTGAAGCATATAGGATGATGCGTTACTGAACTTTTACCCATTCGAAGACAGGAAAGAAGATTTTGTATCATATCTCAATAACGGATTATCTGAATCAAAATTTCTTTTTACATTATGTTTTGCATACAAAAATTAACAAATTTGGCCGTCAAGCATGTCTAAATTTTGTTACCCCTAAAAAAGTTGTCGATACTATAAAAAAAGTATATTTAAAAAAATGTTCCAAATTATCAAACATGATAATACTTTAAGCAAACGTTCAGACACTACCTTCCTAAGCGATATATAC
This sequence comes from Andricus curvator, assembly GCA_932195095.1. Lineage (NCBI taxonomy): Eukaryota > Metazoa > Arthropoda > Insecta > Hymenoptera > Cynipidae > Andricus > Andricus curvator. The sequence continues at coordinate 41,167 of CAKNYM010044995.1, read as the reverse complement.
CATAGCCTTATTGTTTTGACTAACGAATACAAACATTATTAAATATTCAAATTTTTCCCGCGTTCGTTTTACTTCCATCTACACACGATAGCGTCATGTTTGTTTTAGCCCTACTCCTGGACATGCATCCTAGACATGAGGACTGCTGGCCAAAATTATTTACAATTATTTAAGGCTGTTGGAACGGTGTCCAAAAAAATGGCGAAATCTGTGAAGCACTCAAACGTTACTACTAAGATTCGATAAAACGGGATTAAGGTTTTAAAAACGCACTTTGAAAATTGTCTAAACTCCGGAAGGGATTTCGCGGTGGCAGAACATTGCATAAGTCTTTGGTTTTTTGAAAAATATATGGTAAATGCTAAAAAGTGAGAGTGGAATAGTGTAGCAACGACGTGAAGTGTGAAGGAAGCCGATTCACACCTCTTGACAGCTGATAGCCCTGATAGTTTGGCCGTACTAGATCGTACTGCGAAAATGCAATGTCGGTGAAAGTCGCATCTGCAAGCTGCTGCCACCAGAGGTTGCAACAACCTGTCTTTGCAGGAATTTTAAATTTGATTCAAAAATGCAATTACTGATTTTATTTTTTTTTTATTGCCAAGTCCGAATGATTGGCGAATGCAATAGTATCACTGCAATTTGAATAAACAATTAATTTCTTCTTAGAATAATAAACGTGGTCTCGGAAGAGGAAAAGTGTACAAGTGATAAAAGGATGCCGCTGTGAACTCGCTGATAATAATCGATTTTTAATGCAATTTTTCTTAAAATGATTTATTAAAACAATTAAACAATTTATTATTGTTGTTAGCAATTTTCTTTTAGAATAGAGTTGGGAAGTCGCGGTTTATTAAAAAAATGTAGAGTGAGGTAATACTTCATTTTTGTTAGCAAAAATAATTGAACCTCTCCGGATCAAAAGGGGATACGCGTGGATTCAGCCTAAAACTTTCCAGAAAACTTCTTTGTACCTTAGTCAACAGTTTTCTCACTGTAAGTGTTCTGTTGCTTAAAATTCGCTCGATAAACGAAGCGCTTGAAGGTTGAATGTTATGATTTTTGCAGTCTCAAAAAAAAAAAAAAAAAAAAAAACAACTTTTTTGTTTATCAAAATATTTAAGTTTTTCTTCCTTAACTAGTTTCAGAAGACTCAAAAATGTAATTTAGTACTCATAAAATTAATAAATTCTCAAAACTGACTAAGTTAGCGCAAGATGAAGTGAAAAAAGATTGGAATTTTTTATTTTGGAAAAATCTATTTTTTATCAATTATTCAAAAAACTGCAAAACCTACAAGTATTTGCTGAATGAAAAAAAGATGTATCTTGAAATTCTCTACAAGTATCGGTCCTTAAAATTAAAATTAAAATGGTTCTAAAAATTTACTTTCAGGACAATACATCTCAGGCTGAATCCACGCGTATCTCCTTTTGATCCGGAGAGGCTCAATTGTTAAAGCAATTTATTAATTTGTTAAATAATATTTTCTTAGAATAATGCTATAAAATTGCAGTTTTTCAAAAATTTTCCACTGATTGTCCAAATTTTAATTAGAGTGGGGTGATTAATTAATTAAAGTTAACAACATTAATTTTTTAAACAATTTATTATTATTTAAAAAAAAGACAATTTGAATAATGCTAGAAAGTTGCGGTTTTATCTGAAATTTTCAACTATTTGTCTACTTTTCACTTGGAATCAGTTAATAATTAATTTAATTGAGCAAAAATAATTATTCAAACAAATTATTATTGTTTATAACTATCTTCTTCATTAATGCTAGATAAGCGGTTTCTACTGAAATTTTTAACTTTTAAATCATTTTTTACTTAGTAAAGTAATAAATAATGCAAGTTAACAAACATGCTTATTTAAACAATTTATTATTGATTAGAACTATTTTCTCTTAGAGTAATGCTAGAAAGTTGCTTTTTTCTGAAATATATTATTCTGCTTTTACTTTTTAGTTATGAACAAATAATGAGTCACCCTCAACAAGAATCAATTTTTAAATAGTATTGTACTTTTTTAAGTAAATCATTTTTCCTCATATTCCAATGTTTAAAAAAAAAAGTAATTTAAACAAAAAAGCTATCTTACAAAAAACACAAATACAAAGAATGGAATAATTAGGAAAATAGGCAAAGCAAAGGTAAACATTTCAGAAAAAACCGCAATTTTCTAGCACTTATCTAAGAGAAGATAGTTATAAACAATAATTTGTTTAAACAATTATTTTTTCCAAATTTAATTAATTATTAAGTCACTAAAGGTGGTAAATAAACAAATAGTTGAAAATTTCACAAAAAACCGCAACTTTCTACCATTAAGCAAAGAGAATATTATTAACAATAATAATAAATTGTTCAAAAAATTATTTTTGTTAACTTGAATTAGTTACTTTACTCTAATTGAAAAGTAGACAAAAATAAGATAGCTTTAAACTATAATAATGTGTTTAAACAATTATTTTTGCTAAATTGAAATAAATGTTAAATTACTCCATTTGAAAAGTGGACAAAAAATTGATCATTTCAGAAAAAACGCTATTTCTAGCATTATTCAAAGAAAATATTATTAAAAATAATAATAAATTGTTTAAACAATGTATCTTAACATCTAATTAATAGTATAAAGAAGTATTTTATATATTAGAAAATGCGATATGCATACAAATTTGAAAAAAAATGTCCAACGCATTTTTGGACCACCCTATTGTACACCCTATTTAAGCTTTATAGATCAATAATATTACTCGCATTCCCAGAATCTAAAACGCCGTCAGAAACGCACACTCAGACACATCACACACTCAGAAACCTCACCAAGGTTTGCTATTACTCGAGAGAAAATTATAATTTTAATATCTTAAAGGAGAAATGTTAATTTTTTATTGAAAATATCAAAATCTGCAAACCTTTAGAGACATTTTACAATCATCGACTCGCATTCGCAAAGATTTATTATTCTCAGATATCGAGATAGTGCACTCAGAGAGATTCAATGTGCAAATTAATTAAAATTGAAATCATTCTGTGCATAAAATTCAATTACCAAAAACATTGTTAAAATAAATGTTTTTTGTAAGTTTTAAAATGTTTTCAGTAACAAATTTTTTTTTTTTTTTCATTTGAAATATCTTCATCAGTAATATTATTTTGACTTTTAGTATGATAGAAAACCTCCCCAAGGGGCTGTAACACCTTGTAGTTGGTGGGGAGGCTTAAGCGTGTGGGACAAGAGGGTCAAACGGACCTCGGCCAGCATGTGTATGGATATGGATGAAATGATCCCTATAAACGGGCTCTCCTGGGTGAGATGAAAGGATTCCTATAAACGCGCTCTCCTGGTATATATGATTTTAGCATGGTAGAAGGGTGAAAAGAGCCTAGCTAACACGGGCCTTCTGGATCCCTGGGACGAGGTCCCTCTAGGACCGATATCCAGTTTTGGAATCAGAACGAGAATGACCTACGCCCCGCACAGCGACCAAGAAAGAGCCCTCCGTTGGTGTGGTGGCCTACGAACAGATATTCATTGAGTGTCTCACTCAATGTGGCCACCTCTCTAAGCCATGGGTGATCGTGCCCGTGGCACTTCGGTACCTAGGGGTACGAATGTGTCCTAACGGCCTCTCGAGGACACCAGACGACCTCCCCGAATAATCAATGTTACCCCTGCATGTGGAGCTCTGCAGGGACGAACCTTTTATTTCCCTAGCTGCTCGTGGGGTCAACATGCATCATACAAAACAAAAATGAAAACTTGGAGAAAGAAGGAAGAGAGGAGGCGGAGGGGAAAGAGGGGTTGGGCTTGAATGTGTCTAAGATGACCCTTTCCTCCCAAGCTGTATCTCCTGTAAACGAAACTCAGGCGGCGGCTGTGCCCCCAGTTCCTCCGGGAGCTAAGGGATTGACGGTCCCTCTGAATGAATCTAATGAGACGGGAGCGGCCAATGAGTCCCCCAAAAAGAAGTAAAGCATCAACGGTTCCCTGAAGAGGAGACTGAGGAGGCAAGCACAGCAAGCTAGTAGAGCGGTTGCGGGAGCTGGAACATCGGCAACTACAACGACGACAACCAACACTGAGGCCTGGAAGAGAGCGAGGGGCTCAGAGGACACCCCGCCCGGGGGGGGGGGGGGGTAAGCCTGTGAACAGTCACAAAATGGCCCAGCAGCCGGCAAACAGGGAGTCGTCGGGGGATGACTGACAGCTGCCGCGAGGACTAACTCCCTAAAGTTGTTGGTGGCGGATACGAGCTACCCGGACTCGCTGCTCACAAAAATGGATTTTCAAGAAAACTAGAGCCTCATGCGCGGGCTCTGCGCGCGTCCAATTTATTTATATGTAATTATTTTATTTCGAAATGATGTTCAATAAAATACAATGATATTAATTTTTACTTCAATCACTTTTATTCGTACACGGCTTCGCATGGATACCCTCTCACGATGCAGAATAAACAATTGTGCAACTCTAAACATTTTCATGCAACTTTGGAAAAAACCTCTACAATGCCGGCACGTCCAAATTTTCATAGAAATACACAGTAAATGCTCTCGACTCGAGAAGAGTCCAGATGTCAAGCCATTTCGAGCGCGCATAGCACTCGGATGGATGACCATCTGCGACGTATACGTCCGGGTTGTGTATTCGCTACGTTTTAACTAATGTCGAGCGGGAGGTTTGACGGGAGGGTTTCTTCAAAAAACTGTGAAACTCTAAATTTGGTCATGAAAATAGTTTAAATAATAAATCTTGGAAATTTGAAAACATAATTGAAAGAAGTCAACGGAAAGACATTCTTCGTTATTTGCGTAAAAAATTCACCCTATTCGTTGAAAAATAGCCAAATTCAGATTTGTTTCTGAAAGTTGTTTAAATAATTATTAATTTTTGTGAATTTACAAAACAACATAGAAAAGAGTCATCGGAAAGACAACCTTAGTTGACTCCGTAAAAAAATTGTGTCTATCCCTTAAAAAATACCCAAACTGTGAATATGTTTATGAAAAATATTTGAATAATTAATAATTATTGTAAATGTTTAAAGTAATGTAAGAAAGTCTTATTGGAAATACATAATTTATTGCTCCCGTAAAAAATTGAGCGTATTCCTTTGAAAATAGCAAAACTATGAAAATAGCTTATGAAAATTGTTTAAATGATTATTAATCATTATAAATCTGCGAAGTATCGTACGAAATAGTCCTCGAAAAGACATTTTAAGTAGCCTCCGTAAACAATTTGAGCTAAACTAATTGATCCTATTCGTTGAAAAATGGCCAAGTTCTTGATTTCTGTATGAAAATTGTTTAAATAATTAATATTTCTTGGGAATTCGCAAAGCATCATACAAAAAAGTCATCGGAATGATATATTCCTAGTTAATTCTGTAAAAGAATTTATCCTATTTGTTAAAAAATGGCCAAACTCTAAATTTCTTAATGGAAATTGTTTAAATTATTATTATTTCTTGTAAATTTACAAAGCAACATAGAGAAGAGTCATCAGAAAGACTTTTCATAGCAACATAGAAAAAAGTAATCGGAAAGATATTCTTGGTTAATTCTATAAAAAAATTTAGCCTAATCGTTGAAAATAGCCAAAATCTGAATTTGTAAAGCAACATAGAAAAAGAGTCTTCGGAAATACATTCTTTGTTGATTCTGGAAACAAATTGCGCCTATTCTTTCAAAAATAGCCAAATTCTTAATTTGTTTATGAAAATTGTTTAAATAATGAATAAATCTCGTAAATTTGCAGAGCATTACAGAAAAAAGGCATCGGGAAGATATTCTTAGTTAATTTTGTAAAAAATTGAGCCTATTTATTGAAAAATAGCCAAGCCCCTAATTTGTTTATGAAAATTGTTTGAAAAATTAATAAATCTTAGAAATTTGCAGAGCATTATAAACAAAAAGTCATCGGAAAGATATTCTTAGTTATTATTGTAAAAAACTGAGCCTATTCATTGAAAAATAGTCAAACTCTAAATTTTATAATCGAAATTGTTTAAATAATTAATCATTCTTGTGAATTTACAAAGCAACATAGAAAAGAGTCATCGAAAAGATATTCTTAGTTGACTCCGTAAACAAATTGTGCCTATTCCTATTATACCGTAGAAAAGAGTTATTGGAAACACATTCTTCACTGATTCCGGAAACAAATTAGACCTATGCTTAAAAAAATAGCCAAACTCTGAATATGTTTAAATGATTATTAATTATTGTAAATGTGCAAAATATCGCAGAAACGAGTTATTGGAAATAGATACTTTATTGATTCCGAAAAGAAATTGAGCCTATTCTTTAAAAAATAGCCAAATTCTGAATTTGCGTATGGAAATTGTTTAAATAATTAATAATCATTGTAAATTTACAAACCAGCATAGAGCAGAGCATTATAGAAAAAAGTCATCGGAAAGATATTCTTAGTTAATTTTGTAAAAAATTGAGCCTATTAATTGTAAAATAGCCAAACTCGGAATTTTTTTTATGGAAATAGTTTAAATAATTATTAATTCTTGTAAATTTACAAAGCGAAATAGAAAACATTCATCGGAAATATATTCTTAGTTGACTCCGTAAACAAATTGAGTCCATTCGCTGAAAAATGGCCAAACTCTTAATTCTTTGAAATAATTAATAATTCTTACAAATGTGCAAAGCATCACACAAGAAAGTCAAGTGGAAGATATTCTTAGTCAATTCTGTAAAAAAATTGAGCCTATTCGTTGAAAACTAGTGAAAAGCCTATTCGCTGAATAATAGACCAATTCTGTAAAAAAATTGAGCCTCTTTGTTGAAAAATAGCCAAAAGCCTATTCGCTTAACAATAGACAAAAGTCTATTCGTTGAAAAATGGCCAAACTCTGAATTTGTCTATGAAAATTGTTTAAATAATCAAGAATTATTAAATTTGCAAAATATCGTTGGAAAGAGTCATCGAGAAATTAAAAATATGCAAACTCTGAATTTATCTATGAAAATTGTTTATATAATTAATAATTCTTGGGAATTTACCAAGAATCATAGAAAAAAGTCATCAAAAAGATATTCTTAGTTGACTCCGTTTTCTTTCAAGATATATGAGCCAAGGTGAACACATTTTTAAAATTTTCCAAACTTCTCTAAATTCCAAAAATAATTAAAAAAATAGCACAGGATGAATTCATATTTTCGAAAAAAATTGAGCCTATTCGTTGAAAAATATCCAAAAGCTTATTCGCTGAACAATAGCCAAAAGTCTATTCGTTGAAAAATGGCCAATCTCTGAATTTGTTTGAAAAATAAATAATTATTAAATTTGCAAAATATCGCAGGAAAGATTCATCGAAAAATTAGAAATATTCAAACTCTGAATTTACTAATGAAAATTGTTTAAATAATTAATAATTCTCGGGAATTTACGAAGCATCATAGAAAAAGTCATCGGAAATGAAATCATTGCTTAAGATTTTAAAATAGTTTAAACTTGAAAGAAGTGATAGTCGTAGAAAATGTAACTTCTTCTTTATTCATAATGTGTCCCTTAAGGGTCTACATGACTACCATTTCTTACAATACTTCCGTCTAAATATTTTATAAAATGTTATCCTTACTATTTACAGTTATGTACACCTATTTACATAAAATCTTATATCTAGATCCTTATTTCTATTTTTGACGATAGCCCAATTTGGGACGTATTAGCGAGCGATAGAAAGCGAGAGTGCGAGAGAGAGAGAGAGAGAGAGAGAGCGATAAAGCAAACACATCTTAATCTACTTATGCTATTACATAACCATTATTTACAAATCTTTACGCTTCTGATTTAAGCGACTTTCGTTTCCTTTTTCTTTCACTTCTCTTGCACCTCCATTTTGCCCTTTTTTTGCATCCATTCTTTCATTCTTTCTCATTAGCTCCCCTAGCACCCTCTAACTCCTTCATTCACTCTTCCCCCAAACTCTTCCCTCCCTCTCCTTTGTTCTACCTCCATCAAACACTCTCTCGCTAACTCCCCTCCCTTTCCCTCCCAAAGCATTATTATGTGAGAAGTTGTAGGCTCCGGAAGCTACGATCATGGCTCTTTAAAAGCAACCAATCGCGACGCAACTGGAACGTGTACGTCATCCGCTTCTGCTCCTTCTGTCCTAGAAGGTAAGCAAGAGCGGGAAATTTACGCGAGATAACATCGGGCAGCACTGTTCCTTGGAGTCAGGTCTCTAGCCGCGGATGATCTTACGCGGCAGACGGGACAGTTGGAGATGAAGTTTCACCTCTGGATACTTTTTTAGAGCTACCAATCTTTGTAGAATGTTATGAGGAACAGTGTTGACGGACCAGATGAATTGATCCCAGAAGAACAGCCATCTTGTTGAGTTGGCTAATAAATGAAGCTTTCATACCTCCAAGACAGCCGATTATGAGAACTACAAGATGGACTTTGAAACCTTGGTACAGCCTGCTCAGCTCGAAAAAAAGTGCTTGATATTTCGCCGGTTTTTCTTCCTCCTTTGCCGTGATATTACCATCGGCTGGTGCCGAGAATTCAATCACGTAAATGATCTTGTTCTTCAGATCTTGGAGGACAATATCAGGCTTCGTAGCACTGATACGTTGAGTGGTCGAGAATGAGAAATTCCAGTAGATCTTACACTGATCATTCTCCACAACGGACTCGAGTTCCCCCTGGGCGTATGGCAAGACGGGCAATAGATCAACACCATAGAAGTGCCTCAGATGGTAATATAACACTTTTAGAGCCGCATTGTGTCTCTCTATGTACCCGTATCGTGCATATTTTGAGCATCCACTGAGAACATGTCCAAGTGTTTCTGGCTCTTGCTTGCACGCTCGGCAGTTGGTATCGCCTACAGGTATATTCATTATGCGCTCGCGGTAAACTAAGGTGTCTATAACGCCATCTTGACAGGCAAAAAGAAATCCCTCAGTCTCCGATTTTAATCCAGCAGACTTGAGAGACATGTTGGACAGACCCATCGAGAGCTCTTCTCTACGTATAATGCCGTAGAATTTACCATGAAGGGGCTTGTCAGCATGTTCTCTTAGTAGAAGCGTATGTTCTGCTTCCTGTACACGACTTTTGAGCACCAAAGGTGTTAGTGATGTTAGGCCATGTGTAGTGTCGCTGGAATCAAATGGGAGGCCAAGCTCCTCTGCGGCCCTATCTGCGGCACGATATAGAAACGCCGCAGCATTGACGACTTCATGTTGATGTACTAGTCGCATAAGAAAATCTGGGCTGTTTAGAACTGAGCAGGCTGTAGCCAGAACCGTTCTGCGATGAAGACACTCTAAGCTCAGCAAACCTCTACCCCCTTTATCTCGAGGGAGGTATATTCGAGGTACGGAAGATCTAAGGTGATGACTTCGATGGATTGTCATCATCTTGCGTGTGCTTCGGTCAAGTTGCTTCAACTCATCGACGTTCCATTTTACTGCACCAAACGTGTAGAGCAGTATAGGAACGGCCAGCATATTGGTCGCCTGGATCTTATTCTTTCCAGATAATTCGAAAGCTACCTTTTTCCAAGGGCCATTTTTAACGCAAGCACATCATGGGTTTCCGCTTGCGGTATTCCAAGATATGTATATGTTTCTCCAATACCAAGATGTTGAATGGTATTTCCGCCGATGAGTTGAACATCCTGATCGTGACCCGATGATGTAGTTTCTAGTCTTCCTTGGTGTAGGTGGACGCAGGCACACTTGTCCAGTCCGAAGCTCATGCCAATCGCTTTAGAGTACCTATTTACCGCCTCCACAAGGATGTTAAGGTCCTCTTTCGAGGAAGCAAAGAGTTTAAGGTCGTCCATGTATAAAAGGTGGTTGACCTTATATTCTCTTTTGTTCGGCGGGCCACATAGGTATCCAGAGCTTTTGCCTCGGAGCACAATAGATAGAGGCAAGAGGGAGATGCAGAAAAGTATCGGACTTAGAGAGTCTCCTTGGAAGACTCCCCTCTTATATGTGATATAGCTTGTAGTCACTTGTCTTTTGTCAGATGTTATGACAAATCTTGTCCGCCACAAGAGCATAAGCTCTTTTATGCATCTCACTATTTTTGGATGCACCTCCATGCATTCAATGAGCTTAATAAGTAGCTCATGGTTCGTGTTATCGAATGCCTTACGGTAGTCAATCCAAGGCATGGACAGATTGCGTCGATACCTGATCGAGTCCTGGGTGATACACCTGTCTATTAACAGGTTCTCCCTGCAACCTGCCAGACCTCTCTTGCATCCACGTTGTTCAACTATTGCACTCCATACCGGCTCGATAGATGTTAATATCCTCTCTTTGAGGATGCCAGTGAATAGCTTGTAGCTGGTGTTTAAACAAGCTATGGGCCTGTAGTTCTTTGGACTTGACAAATCTCCGGTCTTAGGAATCAATACCGTGCGTCCTTCCACTAGCCACTGCGGGACGGGTTGTTCTCCGTTTAAGAAAGTAGTAAATATACGAGCTAGATGTTGGTGCGTAGAAGTAAACTTCTTCCACCAAAAGTTGTTGATTTTATCTGGCCCTGGCGCTGAAAAGTTCTTAGTTCTAGCGATAACTTTCTTCACTTCTTCAGCAGTAATTAGTGGACACTCTTCCTCTGGACCTTGTAACCTTTGCCTTTGGCAAAAGTTATGAAAGAGTGATATATCTGAAGCGTCTTCATTTAGCTGATAAGTATCTCCATATACTTGTTCCCAGAAGACTTGAATCTCTTCTCGACTAGGCGGATTTTTAACGGCACGTGACGTTTTATTGAACAGACGGGAAGGATGAGTAGAAAAGGTGGAATTTTCCTGAATCCACTTTACTCGCCGTTCAAGGCGCTGTTTCGCTGTTGAAAGAGATCTTATTTTTTGCGTCCAGTGCTGCTTGATGGTCAACAGTTTACACTTGTTCAGCGTGTGATTTGCTTTCCTCAAGTTTCGAGCAAGTGCCCTAACTTTTGGAGTGAATTTTTTATTTAATGTTATGTAGCTAATCACGCACTGAATATTTTATGCATGCCGTCTCGCCGTTTCAATTTTGAATTGAAGCTGTGCAATACGCTCGCGAGTCTTACTCAGACGTACTGAAGTTTCGTTACTTCTACTGTCGCTAAGCAAGGACACCGCCTTCTCGTAAACAACGCAGTTCAGATTCCAGAGATTAACATCTTGGGGAGCAAATCGGGGAGAGCAGTATTAGCTTCAGCTAATTTGTCCATCCTGAGAAAGACTTTTTGGTGGATAGATCTCCTATTTCTCATGTCAGCATTATCGGCTATCTGCAAAGGTGGTCTTGCTGGAACGGGTGGAATGTTCGATGGAGGATGTTGCTCTTCTTCTTGTTGATAAAGAGCTTCATATCCGTTTTTTCGCAAAAAGGATACCTGATCTCTTAAATACTGAGGCGTTTGATGAGCATATTCCGGGTGCATATTGACCCAACGGTCATGTAACCTCTGCATGAATCCTCTTCGCGCCGGTGAGCTTCTTTGCCAACAGGTAAGGATGTCTCTCCTGAGTTGGTCTGACCATTTAAATCGATGTTCTCGCGTTTGTCCGGGGCCATTGCCTGGTCGTCGCCTCGATTCGGTCCTATTGCCACTCCCAACTGAACCATGGCCTCCATCCGAGAGAGGCCATTAAGCCATTTTCCTTTAGGGGTAGGCATGACTTGCTCGGTTGGAAAATAGTAGTGTCAAGGTGGGTATATAGGTATAAGGTAGATAGGAATATAGGTGTGAGGTATAGATATTTTAGATTGATCTGGAATTCTCGTGTTATTTATTTAAATGACACGTTCATTCCGCAACACTGCTCCGACCCAGGTTGCTAATCAATCTCTCTAGCAATCACCCCAAGTGAAGAGTGTCACAAAATTGTCGTCTCAAAATTCCACGCCATACATATTTTCATCGATAACGTAAACAGATAGATAAGCGTCGTGACTCGAGAGCACTCACACTCTCGGATCTACGATACAACACTTACACTGACATAACACATGCACAGTAGAACTGGTAACGTAACAGCATGGGGAAGCTAGTAAAGACGATGTCCGACTACAGACCTCCTTGCAAATATAGGATAGTTCAATTTTCAACATGACTGATGAATTTTTAACTAAAAAAATTAAGGTTCAACTGAAATAGTTGAATTCCCAACACCAAAAATTAATTTTTCCTAAAAAAGGTAAATTGTTAACCACAACTTAAATACTTAAATTTTAAGTTAAAAAATTAGTGTTAAACCAAAGAGATGAATTTTCAACTAAAGCTATGGAATATTCAATTGGAATAAGTTACATTTTTAGTAAAAAAAAAATACTTTCCACAAAAAAAAAGCTCGCAAGTTTGAGCGCGCGACTGTTGGATCTCGCGCTTCGCGCTCGATCATATATTTATCGCGCGCTTCGCGCTCGATTATGTATTCACCTCGCGCTACGCGCTCGGGCGTATTTACATCGCGCTTTACGCTCGGCTCCTCTAGATTTTTGAACTTCGTGTTCGACTTCGATGAAAAGAAAGTTTGTTTACAAATATTATAAAATTATCAAAACCTCTACATATTAAGTGACTGTTAAATTTGTTTTTATTTTAGACTGAAAAGGAACTTTATTTACTCAAGGTTCTATCGACCTTAAGAAACACATTCTCATCCAGACACTCGCGCTTCGCGCTCGATATTTGATTTGAAAATCATTTGAACCGTATGATAGAAACAAAAAAATTTGAGCGCACTTACGGCGTGCGATTTGGTAAATACACTGAGCGCGCACTTTGTGCTTCGTGTTATATGGCCTTCATATACAAATTACTAAATTTGTATTTGATTTCAAATGGAAAGTAATGATATAATTCAGGCGACAAATTTTATTAGTTAACATTTTATTTTAGCTTGTGCCGTTTATCAAAAAAGTTAATTTTTTCATTTTGAATATATTCTTACCACAAAAATTGATTACGGTAAGTCTTTTTTGAATGCACAATTTTTGTTCATTTATATGTTTTCGTACCTTGCATTGTTTTTTCAAAAATTTGATTTTTTTACTGTCAATGTTATTTTCACGAATAAAACAAAAACCACGCATCCTATCGAAACATGAGTCACAATAAATTTGTACCTCTTCCTTGGATGAACAAATTTTGTTTCGGTCATTTTTTCGTAGCTAGTAATATTCGTATGAAAATTTGATTTTTCTATTTTCAATGCTGTTTTTTACGAATAAAACAAAAACTACGCGTCATATCAAAAAGTGAATGATAAGAAATTTGTAGATCTTTTTTAGGTGCACAATTTTGGTGAGATCATCTTTTCTGGTATCTTGCATAGTTTGACAGCAAAATGACTTTTTTGATTTTTCATTAATTTTTCGTGCAATCAAAATTTCAATTTTTTATTTTTCAAAAAATTCAAAAAGTTGTTATGAAAATATTATAGGGTGTTCAGGAATCAACGTTTTTCTCCTCTTGACTTTTTTTCATATCGTGCGTTTTTCGCCTTAAAATGTTCATTTTCGTTTGTTTTTTGGAATTTTGAAAATGCTATAACTCCAGTAATTTCTTTTTTATCACGAAAAGTCATTAGAATATTTTGTTCGTCATTTTGCGTACTACTAATAACCGTACATAGAATTTTCAAATCTTCAAAAAAAGTGGTCTCAAAAATTTTCGGCCATAAAAAAGTGTGCCAAAGCTCAATCAAATCTGATCATTTTTTCGAAAGTTATCGTGGCTACAAACAGACAGACAGACATACAGACTACAGGCTACAGACAGACACCTTGGTAAAAATCGTTTTTTCTAGCTCAGGGGGTCTCAAAACGTAGAGATTTGATGAAAACCGACTATGTCAAATTTTACATAAAACCAATACCTTCTCATTAGAATGAGAATGTAAAAACGAATTTTCAAAAAATACTTACATTTTCAAACAAAGTGATGAATTTTCAACTAAAATTGTAAACCTTTTACTGGAATAGTTGAATTTAAACCAGAAAGATGAATTTTCAACTAAAATTATGAATCTTTAACTAGAATAGTTGAATCTTTGACCAAAGAGATAAATTTTTAACTAAAAATATGGAATATTCAACTGGAATAATAGTTACACTTTCAGTTCAAAAAAATAATATTTTTCAACCAAAAATAAAAGAAATTTTCAACAAAATAGTTAAATTTTCGGCAAAAAAAATCCTTTTCGTACAAAGAAAAAAAAGTTTGAAATCAAACAGCTTATATTTAAACCAAAAAAATGAATGTTGAAGTAAAACGATGAATCTTCAAAAAAACAAATTAATTTTCAATTAAAATGATAAATATTTAACTGGAATACTTGAATTTTCAATTAAAAAAGACAAATTTTCATCCAAATTGTTGAATTTTGAACAAGAAAAGATCAATTTTCAACCAAAAATGGACATTCAAATTTTCAGTTTAAGGAATTAACTCTCAACAAAACTGACGAATTATCAACTAAAATAATAAATTTTCAACTGGAATAGTTGAATTTTATACCGTAAAGATGAATTTTCAACCATAAAGATTGATTTTCGACAAAAAATGCGAATTTTTTAAAAAGTACATAAATTTTCAAACCAGTTTAATTTCTAATTAAAAATATCAATTTCCAAACAAATAGTTGAGTATTCATCCAAAAAAGATACATTTTCAACAAAAATAGAATGGTTAAATTTTCTGTTAAAAATCTAATTCTTCACCGAAAAAAACAACAGATTTTCCTCATCTAAAATTTCGAAGCGGGGATTTTCAAATTATGACGAATTCTGACTTGGAGTAGGGATTCCTTCAAATTTCTTTCTTCTAAATCCGAATTATAATTCTTTTAAAAAATTCCCGTTCTATGTCAAAAATTCCCTGTTCCAAGTGAAATTATATTTCTTTACGAAACTCAATGTCCAAGTCCAAGTCAGGATAAATGAGGAGTAAGCGAATAAAACGCGATAAATCCATTTTTTTGA
>CAKNYM010044995.1:9003-24205 GCA_932195095.1 Andricus curvator | reverse complement strand
TCAGAGCAAAATACCACCATGATCTGAAGAGCGCAAATGCAGATATTGTGCAAACGTCATTGCAACGGATTATGTAGTCTGCCAAAAATGAGGATTTTTTTATCACCCTGGATATGCCAAACTGGCGAAACCTCTCATAGACGGCAGCTATGGCAAGTGCTGTCAGACCAGTACGAGACCAGTCTCGCCCAATCCGAGCACTTCCAACTCAATCTCGAAGGATGATCTAGCTCTTATGTTCACCAATTTAAGAGACATAATGCAGACTGATTTTAATACAGTCAAAGTATCTGTTGATGGCTTAAGAGCAAAAATGAACGTCTTTGTTGAGAAATTGGCTGCTACCTCCACTCGTGTCGATAATGCGGAAAAGGACATATTGGATATCAAAGAAAATGTTACAAGGCTGGAAAATCAGATAAAAATGACACTAATATGGCAACTTCCCAGTTAATGCGAGAAATTGAAGATCGTCTTTCTAGAACCAAGAACTTAATTTATTTTGAGGCAGAGGAAGTCCCCGGTGAAAATGAGCTTTCGGGTAAGGAGTATAACTCAGTTAAAATATCTAACATTTTTAAGACACTTAATCCGGCTATAAAAGTAAAAAGCTATAAAAGCTGAAACTCATTTATATCGGGAATTTTTCTCAGGCTGCTCCGCCTCCACGTCCCATCAAATGCGTGTTCCCATCGACAGTTCTTGGCTACAAGAGAAGATCAAACCAAACTGCATCTTCTTCATGGGATGAGAGTTTCTCTGGATAAGACACCTATGCAGCAATTAGAGTACAAAGAAGTGAATAAGATGCTCAACGATCGGTTAGCGAAGGGAGAGAAAGATCTGCGAATTGTTTATCGACAAGGGATTCCGAAGATAATATCACACCCACCGTCTGCTCAAACTTAGTTCCTGAAAATATGAAACGACCAATCGAAGCTGCAGTCTCTTCACAAAATGTCAGTCTCGCGCCAGGGACGCCTAAAGGTTTGTTATCGCCTGACGAAAATAAATCACTGAGCATATCAATAAAGAAATTTTCAGGTCTGTCCCTGTCTATATATTATCAGAATGTGAGGGGTATAAGTAGCAAACTTTGTAAGCTGGTTCAATCCCAGGACATGTGTGAATATGATATTATTACTTTTATTGAGACCTGGCTGAAACCACACACTCTATCAAGTGAATTCATTGACCTAAACAACTTTGACGTTTATCGAAAAGATCGACCTGACAAAATTAGTGAGGGGGAGGGGGGGCCGGTATAGCAATTAATTGTGAATATCCTAGTACAGAAATTAGTGTTCACCAAAATTAGGTATCGTTAACTGCTATTGAATTGGTTTTTGTCAAACTTTAAGTTCCTAACACAACACACTAATAGAAGTATATAACTGCGCTGTCTCTGGGGACAAAAGATAATAACCCTTGGCGACTGTAATTACCCTAAATTTATAAACCACTTCACGTTACATGAAAGCGATAATAGGGCAGTGATACTTAAACAGCTTATGGATTTCTATGATTTGACCCAATATAATGATGTTTTGAATTGTAACTTTAGATGTTTGGTCTTAGTAATGTCAAATATTGTCATGAATTTAAGTAAATGTATATATCCCATAATTGAAGAAGATAAATATCATCCCTCGCTTTTGATTTGTATTGCAGCAGTTGATTTGAAATTTTCAAAGCGCAATTTTATTCAAACTATCACTATGAAAAAATTATAGTTTAGAAGATACGATTATCCATTCTTGTACGTAGATGTTAGTTATGTTGATTGTTCAGTTTTTAATGCGTACGAAAATGTGACTAAATGTTACAGGAATCTCACTAATCCAGGAACCTGGCGAAGGGAGTCAACGTTGTCCCGCTGCTAGAGCTAGTCATGGGATCAGCCTAATTTCCATATGACAGCGATACCAACCCACCGGAGGAGGTACGTACACTGGTGAAATACTGCAAGGTGAGAGGTCTTCCTCTTCTGCTGGGGTGCGATGCTAACTCCCACCATACTTTGTGGGGCAGCACGGACATCAACTTAAGAGGTAATGATCTATTGGAATACTTAATCACTACTGATATAGATATTCTTAACACGGGGAATACCCCGACATTTCATAACTCGGTCAGGGAGGAAGTCATCGACATCACTCTCTGTACCGGTAGTTTTAGAAACAATGTCAAGAAGTGGAGTGTCTCAGACGAACCCACTCTCTCAGATCACTCACAGATGAAGTTCGCGTTGGAATCCATCGTAGCCGCGGGTCCTAAGTGGGCCAGGAATCCAAGAAGAACGGACACTAAGGAGTGTACTCTCGGAGATGCCCAGGTCAATTAGAGACGTGGACACCCTGGAGATGGCAGCCAAGTTTTTCACAGAGGCCATCAAATCTACTTATAAAAATAACTGTCGACCCACAAGAGTTTGAAAGGCTGGCAAGACATGTTGGTGGAACGGAAAACACGAAAAGCTTCACAGGGAAACCATAAGGAGGTTTAGACGTGCCAGTACTGGCAAAACGGATGAACTATGGACCTCATTAACGACAATGAGGGATGAATAGGGGTGCAATAAGTGAGGCGAAGCAAGAAAGCTGGACCATCTTTTGCACAGACATCGAGAAAGGAGCAAAGGTAGCTAGACTGGACAAGCTGCTCTCTCGAAACCCGGATGCTATTTTCGGCACTCTAAAATTGCCCGACGGATGATACTCGGAGTCGCACGAGGAGACCTTGGCTCACCTGATAAAGGTACATTTCCGGGCTTCAGAAGGTCTGGAGAAAAGGGGGCGACACCTTTGAGGCAACCAAAGCTGCATGTGACTCAACTGGGTCCGAAACGGCGGCTAGCCCACGTGATTGTTACCCCCTCCAGGGTCAGTTGGGCCCTGAAGTATTTCAGTCCTTACAAGTATCCTGGTCTGGATGGCATATACCCGGTCTTCTTACAGAAGGCTGCAGAGAACATCATAGCGCCGCTCGTGAGACTTGCTAGGGCTAGTCTGAAACTGGGATATGTCCCGACGGCTAGGAGAGGTATGAGAGTAGTTTCCATTCCGAAAGCATGCAGGATCGGTTATACTTCACCCAAGTATTTCCGTTCCATCAGCCTCACATCCTTCCTACTAAAAACAGTGGAAACACTTGTGGATAAATATATACGCGACAAGGTCTTATCCAGTAGGCCACTTCACAAGTAGCAAAACGCCTACAGGGCTGGTCACTCGACCGAGACTGCCCTAAGCGGAGCAAGAAACCGAATCGAAGGACAATTGAAGTAGAAAGGCAACGCGACTGGATGCTTTATGGACATCGTAGGAGCCTTCAACTACACCTTGAGAGAGATGCTCAGGACCGCCATGTCTGCAGGGAGGCGTTTTATCGCCCCTGCTGTGGTGCTTGGTAGTGGATGAACTGCTTCATCTGCTAACGAGTCAGGATTACCAAGTTTTAGGCTCCGCGGACAATATACTGGCCATGGTCCGCGGCCAGCATCTGGATGCTCTCTTCGGAGTAATGCAGCAAGCACTGGGGATAGTGGATTCCTGGTTCAAGAATACTGAACTGTCAATCCGAGTAAGACGGACGCATTTGTATTCACCAGACGCTATAAGTAGGGAATTAGGAGTACCCTGAAATTGGGAGGACAACAACTGGAAATCAAAGAACGAGCTAAATATCTAGGAGTCATCCTAGATAAGAAGCTGTTATGAAACGAGCACCTAGAAAACAAGTGCAAAAATCTAGTAGTGACTCTATGGCTCTGTTGGAGAGCCATAGAAAAAACCTGGGGCTTGAAGCCGGAGACACTTATGTTGATCTATACAGCGATACTGCGACCCAGGCTAACATATGAGGCGGTGGTCTGGTGGAGCAGGGTCGACCTTGTCCACTGTGAAGTCTTGATTGGAAAGAATCAGGGGACTGATTCTAAGAGACGTCACTGGTGCCTCGAAGTTGACACCCACGGTGGCATTGAGGGCCCTAACAGAGTTCGAGTCCCTCCATCTCGCCATCAAGGCCGTGGCTGCGAAGGCGGCCTGGAGATTTAATATGATAAACGGCGGAAGGATCTCGACGGCAGTGCGGATCCCAACTGACATCGCGAGTATGTCGACCCTGAGCATGCTCAGGGACAAAAAGGCCACTCGCTATCTTTCCGACAAGAAGTATCGTGTTAGCCTACCCACGAAGGAGGAATGGGTTAACGAAGGCACACCTGCCTAGTGATGGGGACAACTGGTTTACAGATGGCTCCAGAAACAAGGAGCAAGCAGGAGCCGGTGTATATTATAGAAGGAGTGGAATGGGCTTAACAATCCCCGTGGGGTCTTACCCCACAGTCCTACAATCTGCGATTATGGCCATGCTCCAGTGCGCCTACGAGGCACAGGAGTATGGAAACAAAAGAAACATCCGTATCTGCTCAGATAGCAGGGCTGCTATAATGGCCCTGAATGGAAGAAAAACAACGTCGCTACTAGTATGGGAGTGCTTTGAGGTACTGAACAATCTAGCAACGGAAAAACGAGTGTCTCTACTTTGGATCTCTGGACACAGTGGCATCAAAGGCAATGGGATATCGGACAGGCTAACAAAACTAGCAGCAAGAGAAAACTTCACTGGACCCGAACCAGTTGTAGGCATTTTCAGTAGGTTAGTCACTAAAGAAATCAACAGTTGGCTGACCGAGGAACATCAGGAGGAGTGGAGATTGGCCACTGGCTGCAGACAGGCCAAAACACTCATGCATTTAAAGTTAAACTCTAACCGAGCGAAGGAAATACTCAAGCTCGGGAGGAACGAAGTCAAAGCCCTAACAGAAATGTTTATAGGACATGGGAACCTCGGCTATCACAGATATAAGATAGGGCTCGCTGTTAGCCCCTCTGTCGCTTGTGCGGAAAGGATAATTAGACAGCTATTCACATCCTTTGTCACTGCCCCGGGATTGCAAGGAATCGTCTAACACTCACGGGCAGTAACTGCATCAGTGAGTTGAGTCAGAAATATCGGCCAATAGCGTGGCTGCGGTCCTCGCCGTATGGAGAGGGATTTGGGGTCACGCTTAGGCTCACACAGGGACACAACGGGATCACCCAAGCCTTAGGAGCTCTTAAGATAACAACCTAGGAAATAATAATAATAGGAAAAGTTTTTTTTCAAGAGATCTGACTTTTTGGCACAACTACCTTAAGTTGCTTTACTCGCTAAAAATATTTGCGTTTTTAATTGTTGAAACTACTACAATTCCAATCTGCAATGGTACAATTTAGAATCCTTGTGATTTAAAATTGTTTCTATATTTGCAAATGTAGCATTTTCAGTCCATGTGTCCGGTGCAAATACCTAAATTACCGACTATTTACAAAAAAACAAGTTCATGTCTACACGAAACGAGATATATTGAATCTCCATGAGTGCACTATCTCGACATCTAACAATAATAAATCCGTGTGAATAAGGATTCAGTGATTTTAAAATGTCTCCAAAGGTTTGCAGACTTTGATATTTTCCATAAGAAATTTGCGTTTATGCTTCAAGATATTCAAATGATAATTTTCTCTCTAGTAATAGCAAACCTTTGTGAGGTTTCTGAGTGTGTGATATGTCTAAGTGTGCCTTTCTGAGGACTTCTTAGATTCTGGAATGCGAGTAATATTATTGTTATATAAAGAGAAAATAGGGTGAACAATACTTACCTTATTTATACGATTGTTTTTTTTGTCAAGACAAAAGGACCCCGCACCAAATACATTGAAAAAAGGTCTCGGTAGATTTGTCTGAATTTTGGATATGTTGTAGATCGTGACATCCCCGATAAAAAGTTCTTATGCCAAAAAGTCGAAAAATGGACAGTTTTTCGTTCGTATAGCATCAATGGTCGCTTTTCGTGCACACAAGATTAGACGTACCGAAACTCGAGGACTGTTTGGCGTCACGCTCGGAGATCATGTTCAACTCGGTGCCACATTGATATTTTGTGCTTTGGAACCCCTTGATCGATAATATACGTGTTTGAAGGTCGAGAGAAGACTACTTTTTTGTTGCTGTTGAGTCCAAAGTCGCGTTTCGTGCATACTAAAGGAGATATACGAACACTGGTGGACTGTTTGGCGTCACGCTCAGGGATTATGCCCAACTCGGTGTCTCACTGATATTTTGTACATTAGGGCCCCCTGATTGATAATATACGTGTCTGAAGGTCGAGAGAAAGATACTTTTTCGTTGGTGTTATGTCCAAAGTCGCTTTTCATGTATGCTAAAAGAGACATACCGACACTCGAGGACAGTTTGGCGCCACGCTCAGGCATCATGTCGAACTCTGTGCCTCTTTCATATGCTATAGTTTAGAACCCCCTGATCGATAATATACGTGTCTGAACGTCGAGAGAAGAATACTTTTTCGTTGGTGTTGCGTCCAAAGTGGCTTTTCTTGCATTCTAAAAGAGATATACGAACACTGGTGGACTGTTTGGCGTCACGCTTAGGGATTATACCCAACTCTGTGCCTCACTGATATTGTGTACATTAGGACCCCCTGATCGATAATATACGTGTCTGAATGTCGAGAAAAAGATACTTTTTCGTTTGTACTGTGCCCAAAGTTGCTTTTTGAGAATACTAAAGGAGACATCGACACTTGAAGACTACTTGGCGTCACGCTCATGGATCATGCTCAACTCTGTGCCTCATTGATATTTTGTAGTTTAGGACCACCTGATCGATAATATACGTGTCTGAGGGTCGAGAGAAGAATACTTTTTCATTGGTGTTGCGTCCAATGCCGCTTTTCGTGCATACTAAAGGAGACATACCGAAAGTCGAGCATGGTTTGGCGCCACGCTCAGGGATCATGTCCAATTCTGAGCCTCTTTGATATTTTGTAGTTTAGGATCTTCTGATCGATAATGTATATGTCTGAAGATCATATTTCGGTATTCAAGCAGGCATGCTATGAGTCTAGCAGTTGCTACAGTCAGGCCATCGCTGATGCTAAGATTTGTTCCTCAAAATGTAGGGCTTGATACGATAACGAGAGAGGATGATACAGCAAGACATGTGGCCGAATTCGCTAACGACTTATACAATCCAGATCCTCATATCCGCAGAATAATTGCATATATCGACTTCACTTACAGTTACATCCATAAAAGTAGCAACTTCCGCAGTCTACGACAGTCCTACTGCATTCACAAGGGCCGTCATTTAGTGAAACCTGCTTTAATTGTAGCACCAGATGGCTACATATTGGACATTCACGGATCATACTTCTCAGACTCTCGAAACAATGATGCTGCGATGCTACATCTTTATTAGAGCATCTAGGAATTTCGTGGAAAATGCCGGCACTTCCCCAACCGGAACAGCGTCAATTCTATACAGAGGCGAACGAAGACTAGATGGATGGTGGAGGCCAGAAATGGCCACATCAAAACCATCTTCATGTTGTTCGATCACACGATTCTAGTGCAGCATGCGGCCAACCTCGGTGACTTCTATCGTATCGCTGGAGGTCTAATTAATAGGTGCCATTCGCCTATTGAAATGGCAGGAGCTAATGCTGTATTGGCTATACAATTGTAAGCTAGAGCGCGTGAAGTAAACGTTGTCCAAGCACTAATAGGAGTGGAAAATCTGCAGGCTAGAGGTGGTCAACGATGTGTTGAGCTGAATGCTCAAAACGTGCATAACTTTCCACGTCTAACATGAGCTTTCCTTCGAGATTTGACAGTCGGTGTGTATCAGGTCAAGTTAGCTCCTTCGTACATTCATTTAAGCTACAGAGGGAAGATGAAGAAGAGATTCAGTTCACTGAGAAAAATGGATTATACGAACTGGATAATAGAATTAAAGAATGATACACCGTATAAAAAAGGACATTAGCGCGTATAATGTTAATATTTTTCTAATATATGAAGATGTTACCAAATATAATCTCTAGATGTTGAATTCTTATAATCTTCAGGCATTAAATTGTAACATCTCAGACTTTAAAATATCCAGGCGCCTGTGTAGTCTCAAACGTACGTCGCATCGTGGCGCGTGTCATATGCATCCGTTCGCATTAAAACAAGTAATAATTAAGTTATAAAATGATTATTGGTGCTAAATCACACGTGGTTTAGATTTAGAAAATCGGTAAGTTTATATTTCTTTTCATTACACATCACTGCCACTTGTACAAGTGCAAAAACTTAGCCTCCTTTACTTTCGATTTTTATGATAGCCACTTTCCTGCTTATTCTGTGTTTAAAAAATTGAAATTTGTTTCCAGTTCTACTTCCGAGCTCGTCTATCAAAATTTTGTATAGGTTTATAAATACGTTTGCAAAAATTATATATATATATATATATATATATATATATATATATATTTGAGGTTATCTAATGGACCAGGATTCTAATATGGATATTAGATTTTAAAATCTTGGATTATAGATTTTATTATCTCAGATTATAAAGTTTAATAATC
The DNA here is from genome assembly GCA_932195095.1 of Andricus curvator. Classification (NCBI taxonomy): domain Eukaryota; kingdom Metazoa; phylum Arthropoda; class Insecta; order Hymenoptera; family Cynipidae; genus Andricus; species Andricus curvator. The sequence continues at coordinate 15,723 of CAKNYM010044995.1, read as the reverse complement.
CAAGATATTATCCTGTAATATCTATGTAATATCTATCTACGTACCAACAGATGAGGATGAGCCTTACTGTGATGACGATTCAACCCTAGGGTATTATTTTACGTGCAAAGCAGGTGCTCGTAGTCTAGGAACTTGTGCACACCTGGCTAGCGTATTATTGTACACGGGATATGCACGACATCAACATAATATTTGACGCAGGACAGATTAGAATCTGTTACTTGAACACCCTTTGGTCATGAACCATTTTGATGTGTGTGTGTGTGGGGGGGTCCATAAAGTACGGAATATCAAAGAGCCACACAGTTGGGCATGATCTCTGAGCGTGACGCCAAAAAGTCCGCTAGTGTCGGTATATCTCTGTTAGCATACATGAAAAGAGACTTTGGACGTAACACCAAAGAAAAAGTATTCTTCCCTCGATCTTCAGACACGCATATTATCGATCAGGGGGTCCTAATGTTCCAAAAATCAGTGAGGCACCGACTTGGGCATGATCCCTGGGCGTGAGGCCAAACAGTCCACCAGTGTTCGTATATCTCTTTTAAAATGCAAGAAAAGCCACTTTGGACGCAACACCAACGAAAAAGTATTCTTCTCTCGACGTCCAGACACGTATATTATCGATCAGGGGGTCGTAAAATACAAAATATCAAAGGGGCACAGAGTTGGGCATGATCCCTGAGCGTGGCGCCAAACGGTCCTCGAGTGTCGGTACGTCTCTGTTAGCATACATGAAAAGCGACTTTGGACGTAGCACTAACCAAAAATTATTCTTTCGACGTTCAGACACGTATTTTGTCGATCAGGAGGGCCTAAACTACAAAATATCAAATAGGCACAGAATTGAGCATCATCCCTGAGCGTGGCGCCAAACCGTCCTCGAGTGTCGGTATGTCTCCTTTAGTATGCACGAAAAGCAGCTTTGGACGCAACACCAACGAAAAAGTATTCTGTTCTCGACCTTCAGACACGTATATTATCGATCAGGGGGTCCTAATGTACAAAATATCAGTGAGGCACAGAGTTGGGCATGATCCCTGAGCGTCGCGCAAAATGTCCTCGAGTGTCGGTATGTCTCTGTTAGCATACATGAAAAGCGACTTTGGACATAGCACTAACCAAAAATTATTCTTTCGACGTTCAGACACGTATTTTGTAGATCAGGAGGGCCTAAACTACAAAATATCAATGAGGCACAGAGTTGGGCATCCTCCCTTAGCGTGGCGAAAAAAAAACGGTCCTCGAGTTTCGGCATGTCTCCTTTAGTATGCACGAAAAGCGGCTTTGGACGTAGCACCAACGAAAAAGTATCCTTCTCTCGACCTTCAGACACGTATATTATCGATCAGGGGATCCTAAGCTACAAAACATCAAATAGGCACAGAATTGAGCATGATCCCTGAGCGTGACGCCAAACCGTCCTCGAGTGTCGGCATGTCTCCTTTAGTATGCACGAAAAGCGGCTTTGGACGCAACACCAACGAAAAAGTATCTTTCTCTCGACCTTCAGACACGTATATTATCGATCAGGGGGTCCTAATGTACAAAATATCAGTGAGGCACAGAGTTGGGCATAATCCCTAAGCGTGACGCCAAACAGTCCACCAGTGTTCGTATATCTCTTTTAGAATGCAAGAAAAGCCACTTTGGACGCAACACCAACGAAAAAGTATCCTTCTCTCGACGTTCAGATACGTAAATTATCGATCAGGGGGTCCTAAAGTACAAAATATCAATGAGGCACCGAGTTGGGCATGATCCCTGAGCGTGGCGCCAAACCGTCCTCGAGTGTCGGTATGTCTCTGTTAGCATACATGAAAAGCGACTTTGGACGTAGCACTAACCAAAAATTATTCTTCCGACGTTCAGACACGTATTTTGTCGATCAGGAGTGCCTAAACTACAAAATATCAATGAGGCACAGAGTTGGGCATGATCCCTGGGCGTGGCGAAAAAAAACGGTCCCCGAGTTTCGGCATGTCTCCTTTAGTATGCACGAAAAGCGGCTTTGGACGTAGCACCAACGAAAAAGTATCCTCCTCTCGACCTTCAGACACGTAAATTATCGATCAGGGGGTCCTAAAGTGCAAAATATCAATGTGGCACCGAGTTGGGCATGATCCCTGAGCGTGGCGCCAAACCGTCCTCGACTGTCGGTATGTCTCTGTTAGCATACATGAAAAGCGACTTTGGACGTAGCACTAACCAAAAATTATTCTTTCGACGTTCAGACACGTATTTTGTCGATGAGGAGGACCTAAACTATAAAATATCAATGAGGCACAGAGTTCGGCATGAGCCCTGAGCGTGGCGCCAAAGCGTCCTGGAGTGTCCGTATGTCTCTGTTAGCATACATGAAAAGCGACTTTGGACGTAGCACCAAAGAAAAGTATTCATCTCTCGACCTTCAGACATGTACATTATCGATCTAAGGGTCCTAAACTACAAAATATCAAATGGGCACAGAATTGAGCATGATCCCTGAGCGTGGCGCCAAACCGTCCTCGAGTGTCGGTATGTCTCCTTTAGTATGCACGAAAAGCGGCTTTGGACGCAACACCAACGAAAAATTATTCTTCTCTCGACGTTCAGACACGAATTTTGTCAATCAGGAGGGCCTAAACTACAAAATATCAATGAGGCACAGAGTTGGGCATGATCCCTGAGCGTGGCGAAAAACCGGCCTGGAGTGTCGGTATGTCTCTGTTAGCATACATGAAAAGCGACTTTGGACGTAGCACCAAAGAAAAAGTATTCTTCTCTCGACCTTCAGATGTGTACATTATCGATCAGAGGGTCCTAAACTACAAAATATCAAATAGACACAGAATTGAGTAAGTATCAAAGTATCAAAGTACAAAATATCAATGTGGCACCGAGTTGAACATGATCTCCGAGCGTGGCGCCAAACAGTCCTCGAGTTTCGGTACGTCTACTCTAGCGTGCACGAAAAGCGACCTTTGATGCGATACGAACGAAAAACTGTCCATTTTTCGACTTTTTGGCATAAGAACTTTTTATCGGGGATGTCCATATCTACAACATATCCAAAATTCAGAAAAATCCACCGAGACCTTTTTTCAATGTATTTGGTGCGGGGTCCTTTGTAGATAATTCAATAAATAATTTTGAGGAAAACTGCAAAATTATTAACGATTATTATCAGCGAGTACACAGTGGCATCCTTTTATCACATGTACACTTTTCCTCTTCTGAGGCCACGTTTATTATTCTGAGAAGAAATTAATTTTTTTTTTAAATTGCAGTGATACTGTTGCATTCGCCAATTACTCGGACTTGCCAATAAACAAAAAAAAAGAAAATCGCAAATTTCATTTTTGATACCAAATTAAAATTCCCGACAAGGCAGGTGGTGGCAGCCTCTGGTGGCAGCAGCATGCAGATGCGACTTTTGCCGACAGTACAGTTTCGTAGTACGATCCAGTACGGTCAAGCTATCAGCGCTATCAGCTGTCATCCCGCGTCAGTCGGCTTCCTTCACACTTAATGTCGTTGCTACAGTTTTTCACTCTCACTTTATAGCAGTCACCGTACTTTTTTCGAAAAACCAGAGACTTACCCAATGTGCTGCAACCGCGAGACCCCTTCCGGTTGCTGAACAATTTTCAAAGTGCGTTCTTAAAACCTTAATCTGGATTTATGGAATCTTAGCAGTAAAGTTTGCGTGCTTCACAGATTTCGCCATTTTTTTTGGACACCGCTCCAACAGCCTTAACATAAATGCTTCAGCATGTGCATGAGTGGAGTAAAAAACTAACAACTTAACAGTAATAATGATTTAATAACGATTGACTTTGTGATTTTTCAACCTTATCTTCACAACTTTAATTCCGTAACTATGAAGTAAGTAAGAATATAGGTTATGTCGTCCACTTTTGTAATCAGCACATTTTTTCATCCTATTTTTGAAACAAATCCTCTTTTAGTTCTAGCGTTAGCGTGTATTCCTGATGAGGCCTGGCGTGGCTGGGCGAACACTTGAATGAAATAAAACTTTTAAAAAACTATTATAGTAATCGATCGAAAAACTTCACTACATCGACAAGCTATATCTAACCACGCTACGGGACAAACCTGACGTAAACTGTAAACTAGCTGTGAATTCGATCTCGAGTGTTTCCACTTTGTTTGTATTTATAATTATATGGTGCTCATTTCACGAGCACTTTGCTTCCCGTTAGCAAATGTATTTGCTTCCTCATAGAGGAAGCATTAGTTATTTTTTTTAATAATAGAGAAACCAAAGTCTTCATTTTGATCAATTTAAAAATAGAAATTTACAAAAAATACACAATTACAAAATAATACAAAAAATTTTTTAAATACAAAGACAAATTAGACAAATAAAATTTTGTATTGGAAATGATAATTTTTCGAGCTGAAAAAGGGAAGGGAAAAGTTCTGTCGCACCCTATCCCTTTGCCAGCTTTATGATTAAAAAAAAATTGTCAGAATTATTCTATTTGAAAATTATTGATCAAAAAATCTTTTCTATTCATGCGTCAACTTTGAATTATGTCGATGGAAAAAGTTTTTCTGATAGAAACAGATGATTCAAATATTATAAATGAGCATAACTTCTTTAATCTTCAATAAAGTGTATTAATATTATAGATCAATCGATTTTCCTCGAATCAAGGAATCTTTTCCGTTCTTGCATCAATTGTAAATTATGTTAGTGAAAAAATTTTTACTATAAAAAACCGTGTTTTGAAATATTATGCATTACCATAGCTTCCTTACTCTTCAATAAAATGTATCAATGTTATACGTCAATCGATTCGTCTTGAATCAAAACAAATTTTCTATTCTCGCATCAACTTTGAATTATGAGAATGAGAAAATTTGTAGTATAAAAATCGATTTTAAAAATACATAAATTACCATAACTTCCCTACTCTTTAATAAAATGTATTGATATTGTAGGTCAATCGTTTCGTCTCGAACCAAGGAATCTTTTATATTCTTGCATCAACTTTGAATTATATTGAAGAAAAAAGTTTCACTATAAAAAACCGATTTTCAAAATATATAAATTATCATAACTTCCCTACGCTTGAATAAAATGTATTAATATTATAGGTCAATCGATTCTTCTCGAATCAACACATCTTTTCTGTTCTTGTATCATATTTGAATTATGTTCATGAAAAAAGTTTTACTATAAAAATCCGATTTTCTAAATATATAAATTACCATAACTTCCCTACGCTTTAATAAAACATATTAATGTTATGGTCAATCGATTCGTTTCGAACCAAGGAATCTTTTATATTCTTGCATCAACTTTGGATTATGTTAATGAAAAAAGTTTTACTACAAAAAACCGATTTTTCAAATATTATTAAGTGCTAAAAAAAATGGAACAAATATTTTTAGAAATCCTTCCGTCAGTTTCAAGATATTAGTGGGGGGAAAAAAGCCCTCCAAATTTCATCAACTTATCTGCAACCGTTTTCAAGTTATCGTGTTCACAAAAAAGTGTGACATCCACACATCCACACACACACACACATATCCGGACAATTGCTTAGAACATTGTATTAGACATTTTTAAATTGAGGAAGGTTCAATTAAATCAATTAAAAAATTTTGGAAAATGTTACCATTACAAAGCTTCCTCTATGAGGTAGCAAAATTAAAAAAATTAGCGGCAAATATGTATTGAACTACAATCTATGGCAACAAATGAAGGGGACATTCGTATTAAGGCTTAAAAAATACTTTAGAAATGGTATGTCGCATTCAGCAAGGACATAGGTAATTTTTGTCGATCAGTGTTATATTCGAGAGCCGCATAGTTTAACGACTTTCTGTAATTATATCCTTTTCTAAAAAGGACATGCATTTCAGACAACTTCATTTTGCGTTCCTCATTACGCGTTACCTGTTAGCTAACTTCATGCGTAGTGCGTAAACCTTATTGGTTAATCATTTGACGCGGATTTCGAATTTGAGATTGAGTCAATATAGGCACTACCACAAACGCACTACGAAAACTCCGCCTTAGCGCAGTCTGGGAGGTCTGATCTTAATCGATTAATTCAATCAATGAATCTCGAAAGCGAATGCGATTAATTGTAGTGGCATCATTCAACCCATTCATGATCTAGCCGAAAAACGTTCCATTTCCGCCCAACTCGCGCATACCAACTCCACGGCCATCTTGGTTAACAGTCAACACAAACGATAGCTGTACATTTATTCAATATGGCGGTGTAGCTGGTATCGTTGCTGATTAGCTACATTTTTTTTTACTTGCGCGTGGATCAGTGATGCTAATAGACCGCGTCTTTTTCAACTGCGCAAGCGTTGCGTTGGAAGGGGAAAGCCACGTTATTGGCCGTAATACGCGCGCTTATTTTAAATGCTTCAAATGTACACAAATATGGTGACGGACTAAAAATAAGGAATAATGGTACTTCTATTTTTAAGTCGAGAAATTATATTAATTTTTGTTAATATGGTTCATATATATTATTATTACTGCAATAACTATAAGTTATTGCATTAAGTTATATATAATAGTATATACATATATTTTATGCAATTTTTAGGTCCAAAAATATATATCCTGCTGATCTTTTTTTATTTTTCACTTTAGGGAAGAATATTAGATTTTATTCTTCATCTTTTATATTATTTGACTTCTAGATTTTTAAAATATTTTGGGCGGGGGGGGGGGGGGGGGGGGGG
>CAKNYM010044994.1:108803-129668 GCA_932195095.1 Andricus curvator | reverse complement strand
CACACCAAAAGCCGTTGGGAAGATGTTGGGGGTGCCTACGAGTCTTAAATGCCCCCCAGTTGGGAAAATTTCAAATTCTAAGACACTCTGAACCCTTTTCCAACTTTTTCACCCCCTAATCCCACCTCCTTCACCAAAAACCGTTGAATAGGGTTGAATGTGCGAACGAGTCGTAAATGCCCCCCAGTCGGGATGCTTTTGAATTCGGAGGCACGCGAACACATTTTTAAACTTTTTTACACGCTCTACCCCTAACCCAATACCCCCACTCCGTGAAACCTCTTGCTCCACATCTTCCAGGAGTAGCAGACGCACCAGAGGAGATGTCATTATTAAATTTAGCAGAAGAATGTCGTGCTAATGTCAATGGACTCAAAACGTATACACGGATCCTAAATTGTTTACTTATGACATGGATTTGTGTAAAAGTTCAAAAAACCACTGACATTGTAAACGAAGTAATTAATTCTTGAGGGCAACGCTTGATATGACCTGTAAAAATTTGTAAAGCTCAATTGCAGAGATGCAAACACTGTTTAATGGAAAGCGGGGGTGGGGGATTTAGAACGAAGCTGTCACGCTGGCAAGAAACATCAGGTGGCAAAAATCTCTTCAAGAGGAAACCAAGAGAAGCTGCAAACGGAAGAAAAAATCAGACGAGGTCCAAGAGAAAGAATTTGAAGATAAAAATGTAGCATTTGATCTAAAATCCAAAGAAGAAGCTATTCTAGTCCATATGATCCAGAGTGAAACTGTGCGGTTTGAAGTAATGCACGAACTTTGTAAAAAATTTTCACAAAATTGAAAAACAAGCAACTGATCTGCTGAGCAAATACCCCACGGACCTGCAGAATTAACTAGTAGATAAAGCTGAAATGTGTAAATCCATTTTTGTTAAAAATTTCGGCGAAGAAACTCTACAACTTTCAGAGTTACTTATTACTCTTTAATGAACGAATCTGAATTGTTCCTTTTCAAAGTGCATCGCATCTTTTAGAGTAGAGTAATTTCACTGTATGATACATCTAGGGTTGCATCTTTTATGTTTCGGCAATTAAAACTCGGTAGTAGAACTCTAGTAGTAAAACTCTAGTAGTGTGTAATAAAATTCTGCGCAGTGAAGGGCACAGCGGAGGGCCCGTGATAATGTAGAACCCCGGAGCCCGGAACGGCTCTCGGCGACCCTCGTTGTTCACTACAGGACAAAGAAGTTTTTTGGAAAATTTCAGCCCAGTCAAATTGACATTTATGGAATTATAATTGTCTCAAGTCGCTGGCGGTTTCGTGTCTCGCGCGCGGACTGTAATGAGAGTCTCAGCAGGGATTATTAATACAGTTCACCGGATCTGAAAATAAAAACTAATCAAGTAATCAGGTAATATCAAAGTATTACAAATCAATAAATAAGGAATATTGCACTGATGAAATAGTAAGAAATTATATACTTACGGATTTTTACTGATTTTCAGTGAAATTCCACTGGTTCAAATTTAGAGTAAAATATCTCCCATTTTTTTAATGTTATTTGCACTGACAAAATTATTGTTGTTATTTTCATGACTAAACACATCTTTTTACTTATTTTTTCTTTTGAAAATTAAATTAATAGCTCGTTTCTCTCAGCTATCGCAAATTTGCCTCCCACTGTTTTTCATGTCTAGTACTTCTTTTACATCTAGGATTTGCTTGCTGTGACATCATATCACAACACTTCTGTTAACAATCCAGTGACATTTATCTTTTATAATCAAAGAAATACTAACGCTCTATTACAATATGAACAAAAAGAAGTGCACTTTCTCAACATTCCACTTTGTTTAAGTCAACTGAAAAGTTCCCGGAATTAGGAATTCGCCGAATCTCAGCTATTATATGTTTATGTTTACCTTTCCTTTTGTATAGTATTAAAAGTTCAACGTTTCAAACTAGACAAAATTTCAAATTGAACGCATCAAAAACTGAATAACTTTATCTCATAATAAAGTGGTGAAATTTGGATAGATTGGAAAATTTTTTTAAGCAAACGCAGAGTTAGAAAGCACGAAAAAAAGGATAGTTAAAAAATAATACCGCATATATACATATCAAAAGTTTGATAAATTTATGGATTAAAATTTTTTAAATTTTTATTTTCAATAATTTAAATTTAGAAGACTTTTAACTCTATAATTTTATAGGTAAGTATTTCTTACCTAAATTAAAAAATTTTTCAGTTTTAAAAGTTGTAATTTTAAAAAATTTTATTGGCACAGCGCACGAATCATAACAATTGATGTTATTTGAAGATAAAATTTATTCGCAAAACAACCATACACTATCTTTATTTAACATTTCTTAATTTAAAAAATTTTCAAGTTCTACAAAACCTCTGCCAAATATCGTTCCCGTTGATTTTGACGTGTAAGATATTTCGTCATAACTTTGAACTTGCGCGTAAACAAAGAAAGGATTTTTTTCCCTTTCCGAACATAAATCAAATAACCGATATTTTATTATATTCTATTTTAGGAAATCAGTAACTATAATCATAATCGGTCAAATCCATGTTTGTTTTTAGAGAAAATTCACAAATTTGTAGATATTATTTATTTACAGTATATCTAGAAGATATAATAATTTATTAAATTATTTGAATTGCTCAGATTTGTAATATTATGAAATGAAAATTTATTAAGGAGGATGCGCGCTTTTAGTTTCTACACTTACTGCTAATATAATTATTAGAATTTACAATCAAAAAACTAAAACGTAAATATTAACTTTCAAGTATTTTTTGTTTGCATGTCTGCAATACAATTTTTGGCCATAACATGCTAAAAAATCATTTACATTTGGAAAGAAATACTATTGACCTGCACGGAAAAAAATGGATAGTCAAACTTGAAGTGTCAAAATTGAGATGGTCAGTTTGACCATCTCTTTTTTTTTGCTGAAACTTTCAGAAATTGTATGAAACATAACAAAAACGGTGAATAGCCTATTTGTTGTATGAATAATAAAAGAAAAACTTTACCACATGTTTTTGTAATTATGTTGAAACTCGCAAAATCACTTCTTTCAAAGTAGTGAACTTACTAATTTGAAAAGAAAAAACATCACTTTCAGCGTAGTAGTTTTACAAGATTTTGTAAAATCCGTGCGAAACGGACAACGGAAATCGACAACAGCTGTTACGGCGCGTCGGGCGATTACCGTTCGACCGACACGACGGGGTCTCCGCCGTAAATTATTCAGCTAATGCGCGCAGTTTTTAAATATAGTTTCTTTTATTTCTACTTCAAAATAATGGAAAATGAATACAATACGATTGAAAATTAAAGATGCATTTTTGAAAATTCTGAACAAATTTTTTAAACATTGATTTTAAATTACATTTTAAACTCAATTTATTGTTAAACTTGAAAATAAAAGCATAAATTGAAGTGATAAACATAAATATATATGTAAAGTAGAAATTATACCAAAAATTTAATTTTTTTATTTACTTAATTTAAAATTCAAATTGACAAAAGGCTAATTGAAATTGTTCGTATAGTGGATTAAAGTTGGAAATTATAGTTTTAAAATAAATAAAATGCATATTGTACGTTGAAGCTATACAACCATGCATTCAATAATTCTTACAATAATAATAGTTTACTATACTACTATTATCAGAAAATGTGCTTATTACTTATATATCATGTATATAATGACCCTCAAAAAGTGCGACACACATGCGCCGCACATCGTGCCTATCACAAAGTGCGTCGCATATGCCTCGCACGTACGTGCCCCTCACCAAGTGCGACCCATATGCCTCGCACCCAGCACGCACCGCGTGCCCCGCATGCCCTTGCGAGTAACGTGCCCCGCACGTTTGCTATCTGGGCCGAAATGCATTTTTGGAGCGACTAACGTTCGCCGTCACATTTGCCGTGTTACACAACATTTTTAACTAGTTTAAATCACGTCTTAATACTTCAAACATGTGTGGAGGGTGAATAAAATGTCAAGAACATGTTGGTGAGTGGGTTAAGTGGTTTTCGTTCTGATTTTTAACGATAAATTCAATACTTCCGAGGGATCAAGAACAAAGATGTCACTCATTAATCAGTGCGTAATCTCAACATTTTCGACCGGAAACGTTCTCAGAATTCCAGAATTCGTTCATACTCGCGAGATTCATAATATGCTTTTGTATGGTTTTCTGATTTGAATTTTCTAGTATAAGAAATTATTGAATTCAGTGCAGTGACGCCGATGCCTTAGCCTTCCATGCTGAAAAGTAATATGTTCTCAAAGTTTTTCTGCATATGCAAATATGTCGCAGGCATTCTACTCTTCAAAAATAATAAAGATGCTTTCAGAATTGATGGATTTTATATTTATTTTCATGTTTTTCAGGTTGTATTTATTAATTTAAATTTTCGTCTCTTGTCTCTCTTACTCTTATGAATATATATGTAGGTAGGAGAAGGACAGCAGATAATAAAGTTGACCATATGATATGATTAAGGTAACCCTCCGAAATAATCAAGCTAAAATTCCTGAGATAATCAAGTTTAAACTCCAGGATCGTAAACTTTACATTCCGGGATAGTGAAGCTAACCGTCAAATTTTGACACTCCATGGATGGTACGCTACACCATCTAGGGGGCTCTCCCATAGTTAAAACTCGAATGTAGTCAGTCTGACACTCTAGATGTTCAGGCTGACTAGCCATTTTTCTCCGTGTGGGGAACTGCGGAAACATTCTCTTCACGTCTTTACTATTGTTCTTTTCTTAACAAAGGTTCCTTTTTTTGGTGCAATAACTCGCTTCAGCAGTTTATTATCGCTCACTACCCTTGACCAAATAAATTCAGCTTCAAGGATTTTTGCATCCTCTTTTACGTCACCATGCTTTGTTCGCAGAAACTAGAAAATTCTCAAGTTCCGTAAACAAGAAAGAAGGAGGTGAAAGGTAGCGAACACAAAGGAGGATAATAGGTTCTAATGGCATGCGGAAACTGAAGTGGTTGGAGATGATCATAGTCCTACAACTTTTGGCGTTCTTATTATCACTTGATCAGATCCTATCCGCATCTCCAAACTCTCTGTTTGTGCCTCTGCTTTCCCTCCTTGTCACAGCCTCTTTTCTCCATAGGGAATGAGTGTCAATTACACTGACACTTCCACGCTGGAGTTTTCAGGAAATTCGCGTAGTAAGTCAAGCCCAGGACAGTGGAACTCCCGTGGGAACAATGGCCTCGAGGTTGGTGCTTTTCATTTGCATATGAATCGGAGGAGTCCCGCGCTAGACTAGTTTGCAGTGTTAGTAATGTAGGTACTGTTGTTGAGCTGGATGAGTCGGTAACACTGAAAGTTGACCAAGGTTGGGGCGGCCGATAGTTCGAATTACTGTCCTAACATCTGTACTCACTTGCTCGCTGCACACCCGCTCCTCAAGTTATTGACTCAAGTTGAAGAGTAATTAGAACTGAATGCATTGTAGTTGACAGAAAATTAATTCTCTTGGTAGATATTCGAAATGGTGTCTCAGAAGTGTGCAGCCGCAGATCCTGACAATGGACTTAGGAGGGGTAGGGTTGGGTAGGGCGGGGGAGGAATATTATATACATACATACTACATGCATTACGACTAATTAAATTGACCTATTTCTTTATATATAATTTTACATACACAGTTTATATTATTGTATACCAAGAATCATGATTGGCGCGCTACGCGCGCGATAAATCTCTCATTAGCAGTAAAATTCAAAATATAAATATTTCAGGGTGACCTCTCAAAACAAAAACAAGTTTTTTGTCATTTCTCGGTTACCGGAATGATAATGTATTCACCTCGCGCTACGCGCTCGGACACATTTTCCTGACGCTTTAAGCTCGGTTCGTCTAGGTTTTTGCACTTCTTGTGCTCGCTCTTGCGCGCTTCGCGGGCTAATACTCTCTAAGTAAGCTTCATCGTTATGATCTGATGTTGGTTTAATTATGTCAGTTTTACATGAAAAGAAGAACTAATTCACTTAAGGTTCTATCGACCTTAACCCTTCGAGGACAACGTGGAATCGTGGGACGTATAGTACAACGTGGGGTGTCTGCACACCCCACTTTGTTTTTCGCGTTTGAATTTTTAATGGCGCATTTCCGGGTTTCGAGAAATACTTGGATTCAATCCCAAATATCTAGAATTAAAAAAAAATAAATAAAAAAAAAATCGTAGCAGAGGTTGAAGTGATACTGAAAGAGAAGGTACTCAAAGCGGGGAGCCTTCCTGCAACCTGTACACTGCGAATATGCGTTTTTTGTTCCGTTGGGGTGGCCATACACCCCACGATGTCCTCGAAGGGTTAAGAAACACATTCTCATCAAGACACTCGCGCTTTGCGCTCGATATTTGGTTCAATAATCACGTCGCGCTTCCCAAGGACCATATGTCATGTTCAATGTTCTTCAGATAAAAATGACTACATTTGTATTTCATTTAAAATGAAGAAGGAAATTCCTTCACTTCAGCGTATATTTCCGTATCTTTCTAATAAGTCATACAATCAGAAAGATTTTTTCCAACTATCTAAAAAGGGGAGAAAGAAATAAAATTTTTTAAATAATTATTGAAATGATTTGTGCTTTTGGGTTCAGGGGGTCTCAAAACGTGGACATTTGACAAAAACCGAGGGGGCCAAATTTTACACAAGTCTAATACCTTTTCTGGATGAGAATGTAAAAATACAAATTTTCAAGTACCATGAGCATTAATGATAGTTATTTTATTGTTTTAATCGTTAGAAATAGTATTGAGAACATAACAAAAAATTAAATATTTTGAAAGCCCACACACGAGATGAAAAAGAAATTAAATAAGCAAAGTTTTGATGAGAATGTGCCCACTTATCGGGCAGATTTTTTCATTGTTAATGTTATTCTTCACAAATAAAACAAAAACTACACATGCTATCAAAAAGTGACCAATAACAAATTTGTAGATCTTTTTTGAGTACACAATTTTTGTCTCATCATCATTTGTCGTATCTTGCCTAGTTTGACCGTAAAATTAAATTGTTGATTTTTCATTATTTTTTGTGCAATAAAAATGTGAATTTTCGATTTTTTTAGAAAATTCAAAAAGTCTTTATGATAATCTTGTAGGGCGTGCAAAAAGAAACATTTTTCTTGTCCTGACTTTTTTTCGTATCGTGCGTTGTTTGGCTGGATATCTGAATTTTCGTTTCTTCTTTTGGATTTTCAAAATGCTGTAACACTGAAAATTTTCATTTTATCGAAAATTACATGAGAATATTTTGTTCGCCATTTCTGAGTACTATTCATATCCGTCCATAGAATTTTTAAATATTGAAAAAAAGTGTTCTCAAAATTTTTCAAAATGTGCTCAGTTTTTCAATTTTCATCCAAAATGGCTGGCTAACCAGCTCGATCTTTCTTGTTGGTCCCTGAAACTGTGTGCCAAAGTACAATCCAATCCGATTAGTCTTCCAAAAGTTATCCGGTATACAGACGACGACGACGACAACGACGACGACGACACATAAAATCAATACCTTCTCATTAGGATGAGAATGTAAAAATGTTCTATTTAAATACTGAATACTTAAATATAAGATTAATGCGTTCAATGCATTAGCATTTTTCTACGTTGGAAGTGTTTAAAATTAAAATGATAGATTCTTCTGAACGAGAGTAGCCTCTCATTCCGGCCTGCAATCAACTATTTATTTACCGATTCATCAAACAATTTTTTCGGAAATTTTTCAAACTTGGGGTTCTTCCTTTTTGTCTGAAAAAGCTTAAGTTTCTTCCATTGAATATACTCGGGTTGAGAAAAATGACATATTATTATTCAATCATAAAAATTAGCGTTGAAAAGCAGACAGGGATTCACCAACCGACCCGATAAAAATCTGGCAAATCGGCTCCAAAAACCGTTATACCCATTTTTTTGAAGAGTTCGAAAAACTTGAAATATTTCCAGGACTATAAAATGATTTAAATAGATTCAAAAATTTAAAACGTTTTGAGGAATTTCAAAAGATCTTAAAGGTTTTACGACATTCCAAGGGTTTGCACAAGAGTTGAGTAAGATATTTAATATAATTTAATAATACTTCTATAAATTGCTTAGGGGTCATCCACAAAATACGTGATACTTTAAGGGGGGGGGGGGGTTCTGCCGAAGTATCATTCTCCATGTTAAAAACAATGGAAAAAGTATCACGTGGGGGGGAGGTCAGAAGTTCCTGAAAAATGTATCACGTATTTTGTGAATGGCCCCTTATAATTTAAGAAGATTTGAAGAATACCGTAGCATTTTAAAGATTTGAAGATAATTTAAAATAGTTTGGTTAATATTCAAGAGATTTCAAGGAATATCATCAGATGTCATGGTTATTTCACGGGATTTTAACATGTTTTATAATATTTTAATGGACTTCGAATGGAGGCTTTTCAATGGATTTCAAAGATTTAGAAAGATTTTCAAATATTTTCAATATATTTTATGAATTTGAAGGGATTTTCAACAGAGACGTAACTAACTTTTTTGGTGTCCGGGGCAAGTTTATAATTTTGCGACCCCCACCCTCGACAAGCATGTGGCTCTGCAGGCCAATATTTAAAGAATTGCAAAATTTTGACTGAAATGTTGAGATTTTTACTTGAAATTCCAAATTGATCAAATCTGTAATTTAATTATGTATTTGCGCCTCCTGGCAGTGTGCGCTCATGTGTTTTTAAGTGCTTAAAATAATTTCTAAGTACTTTAAAAGCTTTAAAGGAATTGGAAATATTCTAGGGTATTTCCAAGGATTCCAAGGAATTTTCAAAAGATTAAAAAACTTTGAAGGAATTTGAAGGTTTTAGAGAATGTCGTAGAATTTCAAAAGATCTGGAAGTATTTTATAGGACCTGAAAGGTTTTAGGATATTTTAAAAGATTCGAACAGATTTTTAAAGAATTTTGACGAAAAAATGAGATTTTCAAGGATTTCAATGATTTTAAGTAATTTTAAAAGCTCTCAAGGTATTTCAATAAATTGTGCTGGATTTCAGGAAATGTAATTAGTTTTCATGGAATTTCACGGATTTTTGAAGGGATTTTATTGTATTTCAACGGATTGTATAGATTTGAAGTAATTTTATAATATTTTGAAGGGGAACCAAGAGGAACTTTATAAGATTCAAGAACTTTTGACAGGAAACTCAAGATTTGACGGATTTTTATTCATTTTTTTCAAGTTTAAGGACTACATTTTTTAAATTGATATCAAAAAGTGTCATAAATCGTTGGAAACGATAGCATCCACACTAAACCTAGCAAACGCTTGTTTTTGCATAGTGAAATTAAAAAATTAAACACCTCCAAAACTAATTCAATTCAAATTAAATGCCCGTAAAAATTTAATGATTTGAAAAAGGCATTAGGATCACTACAGTTTAAACTCGTTTTATCTGGTTAACGAAACCAAAGTAAAAAACGAAAATAAAGAAATTAGTAACGTTCCTGATAGAGTATTTTAAAATTAAGAAACTTAAGAACAATTATTTGCAAATTGACATTTTTAAATCTAAACAACTTTAGTTTCAAAGCCGCACAAATTAAACTATTTCAGAATTGCGTATTCAAAAACTGTAATTTTAATTTAAAAATATAAACATTTTAAAGGTCATAAAATTATTAAGGAGTATCATTTTCCAACCATTTTCCAAAAATATATCATGTAGTATCAAATGCTGTTCAAAGTGATTGGACAGATTCTATAAAAAAAAAATTAGATTATCTTTACACATACATGCAAAACCCTCGATTGGCAACCGTTTATAGACATCGAAAATGGTCTATTTCGCATCGTGCGCAAACACAATGATCGAAATCTGGAACATCGGTTAGCAAAATGCTTTCACCGGTGAGCAAAATTCTCTCCATGGTTAATACAATTTTTTTCTCTTTATGCGAACATCGTTCTGGGGGAACTTGGGTTAGTCTTTTCTCTTGCTAGTATATATTTTGATGTCTGTGAAAGGTAGATAATCTCAAGTTTTGCATTGTAATTTATAAGGGAAAATGTTTGAGGTGGATAGAAGTAAACTTTGGGAAGTATTGAAAGAGTAGGAAGTCTATGGATGGCTCCTAAAAGCAATATAAACAAAACATGCTGGTAGCAAAGCAGTGTGAGGGTTAGTGGAAAACTAAGGGACTGGTTTGATATTATGCGAAGTGTTAGGCAAGGATGCGTTATTTCCCCATTTCTATTTATTATATTAATGGACAAGTGTCTAAAAATGGCCCTCTTCGGCGAAGAAGGCGTGGATTTCGGGATTCGGAAATCGCAGATGGTAAGTTTGTTATGGCAGAGTTAATCAAAGACTTGCAAATAATGTTAAGCAAACTGAATACAAGCATGAAGAATATGAGCCTCAAAATTAACGTAAATAAAACAAAAATTGTGATTTTTGAAGGAAAGGATGAGAAAACAATATGTAACATTGTTCTAAACGATGAGAGAATAGAACAGTTAGATAGGCGTATAAACGAGGGTAAGAATGTTATCGGTAGAGCAGGATCCATTATCAGAAGTAAAAATATATCAGGTAAAGCTAAAAGGTCAAACTATAATTCTATATTTATACAGACTAATGGACAAAGTAAGTACACTAAACTCTCGGTTTCAGTCCCTCCGGTTTCCGCCATCCTAGATCTGCTGTCTCAGGTGAGAGAACGGTTGCGATGTTCGTCGCAACGTCTCTCGCCAACGGTTGTTTATGTTTGGATCTCCCAATTTGGGACCAAAACAATTTCAAGACAACTCCTGACACTGGACTGAAACCGAGAGTTTAGTGTAATGAGATAATCCTCAAAGAATGTGGTGAAGAGGAGACACTAGTTGACATATGTGAAAAAAATTCGTTAAGATGGTTTGGGCATGTTGAGAGAATGAAAGATAATCAACTAACGAAACAAGTGCATGAGAAAATGCATGGACGTGAAGGAAGCTAAAGAGGTATGCCAAGACAGGAAAGTGTGGCGACAAATACATAGTTTATAAGAAATGCATGAGGAAGAGTATCATTGGAGTGAATGATGCCTGAAATAAAAGACCTTGAATACTAATGGGCCTAGGCGGAAAGCTTTACATGATGCCTTTGTGATGCTCTTCACCTGAGGTGATCGCTAGAGAGATTTATGAGTGACCTGGGTCGGACCAGTGTTGCAGAACGAATGTGCTATTTAAATAAACAAAACGGGAATTCTAGATCAATCTCAAAATGTATACCCCTCCCCCCATTACTTCCTTCCTCACCGAGTGAGTCACAGTTACCTCGAAAGGGCTTGAATGACTCAATAGTATAATAATAACAATTTGATACATTAGGCCTCACGGGCGGGTTGTCCCTGCTCGTCCGAAGGCCCAGCCTTCGTAGCCGTATCGAAATATACTATTCTATACAAAAAACAACATTCACTGTCATTTCCAGTGATCAAAATTGAAGAATTTTAAATATCGTTAACTTTGAACGTTTATTTATTCTAAAAACGTTGCAAATAACACGATTCTTAAAATTCATCATCTTAATCTAAACTGAAAAAAACAATAACTTGAAAATCAATTAAAAAGCATTGCCATGCATGCGGAACAACTTCATGTTACTTCAAGTTAAAGATGATGTCTAAAACTGACGTATGCTATAATAAACAAGCGTTATCATAGGAGCTTCAGTGTCATCAAAGTGAGTGAATTAATGAATTTGGAGATTATTATAAATCATCTTGTGCAATATTTTAAATAAATATACTTTTTATAATTTGTTTTCTAATTCTTAGTAAAAAAAATAAAGACAAACCAAAAAATCATGGAAGGGGGCGGGGGTATCCCCGGTTTTGCCGCTCTGTAGACTCATGCCTGCTCACCCCGAGAAGTTTGGCAAGAATATAGGTAATTGGCAGTGAATATGAGTAATGTCCACTGATATATATATAATACACTGGATGCAGGATTCAATGGAAAACGCGTGTGCCTACTTGAAGGCTTCGGAGCCGCCATTTTTCAGGTATGTTTTCCTTCGGGACCATTCGCGACAGATCGTATAGAAGAGAACTCAAAAATATTAATAAAAATCATGTAAAATTTAGTTTATTGTCAATGAGTGAATCGACTAAAACTGAAAACTAAGTAAAACTCAATAAAAAGTAATTACATAAATAAAAATAATCGAACAGTACAAAAAAAGGAAAGTCGATGGGATTTTGAATTGGCGGAATACACATTTTGTAAACACGTGGTTTACAATTTTTTTTTATTTTTTTTTCTCTTGAAAAGTACAATAAAACTTTAAAGTTTTTACAAGTGAACAATATAATAATTGTAATATTCTAAAAATCTGTATACGTTAGAATTGTGAAACACTTATTGGAACCTTTAAAAGCTACCAATTTGTACAAAATAATTTTTCTGCGGATAAAAAAAGTGGGTAAATTATAATATAAATTATAATAATTTAAAAGAGCAAAAGGAATAAAACTCTTGTGGCATGTGCGTAAGTTAAATAATTAGTAATATTAATACCATGCCAATAATATTATGCAACTCATGAATACGGAATTTGAAATAATGTTGAATAAAAATTACATAGAAAAAATTATAAGGTATAAATATACACAGGGCTCGGGACTGCTCAAGCTTAAAAAAATAGTAACAATAATGTGTCAAAAAAGTAATCAAAAAGAAGGATTTTTTACCAAGAAGACGAATTTTCCACCAAAATTATGAATCTTCAACAAAAAAATATATGTTTAAAAAATTAGTTCAACTTTTAACAAAATGGTTGAATTTTTCTGACTACAACAAAATTTAATATAAAAAACAGAATTCATTTAAAAAAAAAGGTTTTTCAACAAAATAGGTTATTTTTCAACCAAGTTGTTGACTTTTTAAGCCAAAAGATCAATTCTTACAAATCAGTGGAATTTTCAACCAGTAAATATGGATTTTTGATAAAAAAGTTATCTGTCAACCAAATAGTTGAATTTTCTACGAAAACAGAGGAATCTTCAACCGAAAAAGACGAATTTTCAACAAAATAAGTACATTTCTAACCAAACAGATGAATTTTCAAATAAAATTATGTATTTTTAAACAAAAGGGTGATTTTCGATCAAGAAGATTAATTTCCCTGGTGGCAAAATTTTTACAAGAAAGTACAGTAACCTAAAACTATTTTTACAGCAATCTACAAATAAATACAATAAATTAAAACCAAAATTACCGGAAAGTACAACTTTCTTCTATTATTGGGATGAATTTTGTACTTTTATTGTATTTTTTTGTACATTGTTTTATTTTGTTGTAGTTTTAATTTTCTGTGAGAATTCACAACTACAAAAATCTACAGGAATTTACATGTTTTGCAGCCAAACAATTTTTTTTTCGACCTAAGATGACAAATATTTAGAATATTGCAATAAGATAATTTTAAATTAAGATGTGTACCTGATCGCTATTACAAAAAGCTTCTATGTTTAAAATTTCAAGGAATGGTAAAATATTAAAACACAATAATAGAAAATCGTTATTAAACACCAAAAAACCTTAAGTTTGAAGTTGTTTTCAAATATATAGCAATTGATTCGATACCATATATATGCCATTTAAAATTAACACTTTTCAATATTCTCAATAATTGTCACCCTAGGTCGAAAAAGAACAACTTTCTGACTGCAAATAAAAATTGAACAATTGAGAAAGAATTGATCACGGTCATTGAAATTAAAATATTCGAACTCTTGAAGGTAAACTTTTTTTCTGTTGAAATGACAAAAACTGAACTGCAAATTCAAGCACTCAAAGTTACATTTTTACAAATTTTTAACTTAATAATTGAACCTTGAAATTTGTTTAATTCAAACGCTTAATAATTTACGCGTATAAAATGGAAGCTTTTAACACTTTTCAACTGAAAATTTTTCAATTAAAAGTTGTTAAACAAAAAATTTTAAAATTTAACCTTTATACATTGTACAGTTGAAAGAAAAAAAATCTGCCCGCTTCGCGGGCACATTCTCATGGCGCGCTTCGCTCGCAAGTTTGAGCGCGCCTAGGGCGCGCGACTGTTGGATCTCGCGCTTGGCGCTCGATCATATATTTATCTCGCGCTTCGCGCTCGATTATGTATTCACCTCGCGCTACGCGCTCGGGCGTATTTGCATCGCGCTTTACGCTAGGCTCCTCTAGATTTTTGAACTTCGTGTTCGACTTCGATGAAAAGAAAAAGTTTGTTTGCAAATATTATAAAATTATCAAAATCTCTACATATTAAGTGATTGTTAAATTTGCTTTTATTTTAGACTGAAAAGGAACTTTATTTACTCAAGGTTCTATCGACCTTAAGGAACACATTCTCATCCAGACACTCGCGCTTCGCGCTCGATATTTGATTTGAAAATCATTTGAACCGTATGATAGAAACAAAAAAGTTTGAGCGCACTTACGGCGTGCGATTTGGTAAATACACTGAGCGCGCACTTTGTGCTTCGTGTTATATGTTCTTCATATACAAATTACTAAATTTGTATTTGATTTCAAATGAAAAGTAATGATATAATTCAGGCGACAAATTTTATTAGTTAACATTTTATTTTAGCTTGTGCCGTTTATCAAAAAAGTTAATTTTTTCATTTTGAATATATTCTTACCACAAAAATTAATTACGGGTGTGTAAGTCTTTTTTGAATGCACAATTTTTGTTCATTTATATGTTTTCGTACCTTGCATTGTTTTTTCAAAAATTTGATTTTTTTTACTGTCAATGTTATTTTCACGAATAAAACAAAAACCACGCATCCTATCGAAGCATGAGTCACAATAAATTTGTACCTCTTCCTTGGATGAACAAATTTTGTTTTGGTCATTTTTTCGTAGCTGGTAATGTTCGTCTGAAAATTTGATTTTTCTATTTTCAATGCTGTTTTTTACGAATAAAACAAAAACTACGCGTCATATCAAGAAGTGAAGAATAAGAAATTTGTAGATCTTTTTTAGGTGCACAATTTTGGTGAGATGAGCTTTTCTGGTATCTTGCATAGTTTTACAGCAAAATGGCTTTTCTGATTTTTCATTAATTTTTTGTGCGATCAAAATTTGAATTTTTTATTTTTCGAAAAATTCAAAAAGTTGTCATGAAAATATTATAGGGTGTTCAGGAATCAACGTTTTTCTCCTCTTGACTTTTTTTCATATCGTGCGTTTTTCGGCTTAAAATGATCATTTTCGTTTGTTTTTTGGAATTTTGAAAATGCTATAACTCCAGTAATTTTTTTTTTATCACGAAAAGTCATAAGAATATTTTGTTCGTCATTTTGCGTACTACTGATAACCGTAAATAGAATTTTTAAATCTTCCAAAAAAGTGGTCTCAAAAATTTTCAAAATGTGCTCACTTTTTGGATTTTCATCCAAAATGGCTGGTTAACGAACTCGTTCTCTATTTTTCGGCCATGAAAAAGTGTGCCAAAGCTCAATCAAATCTGATCATTTTTTCGAAAGTTATCGTGGCTACAGACAGACAGACAGACAGACAGACTACAGACAGACAGACACCTTCGTAAAAATCGTTTTTTCTGACTCAGGAGGTCTCAAAACGTGGAGATTTGATGAAAACCGACTATGTCAAATTTTACATAAAACCAATACCTTCTCATTAGAATGAGAATGTAAAAAAACAGAAATCCACGCTATCATTTTCAGTGCTGTGAATTGAAGAATTATTTTAAAAAAAAATTTGATTATATCATTTTAAGCAGCCGAATTTTTCCTACAATTTTTTGAAAATTCTGCGAAAGTAAAAAAATTACCTTAAAATCATCCTGATTCTTTTTCGAAAATTTTATTAAATATTCTTTTAAAATTAACTAAAAAAATAAGAATTTTTATTCATTTAAAACCTTTCGAAATGCTTAAAAAGCTTATAAATTTTGTGTTCGAAATTTTCAAACATCTGCATTCTGTTTACAATCTTTTTTAATTTTGCTCCTAATATTAATTTTTCAAAATAAAAAATAATATTAAATCTTCTCAGCAAACTTAAAAATTATTTTGTTTTCTCAAAAACTTTAAAGATCCATAAAAAGCTTCAAAATTTTATTTCGAAATCTTCAGGAATCTCAATTTAGTATTTTATTTCTCGAAATTTTGTCACGTTTTAAATTAAGTTTAGATCTTCTCAAAACTTCTAAATATCTCTCAAACTAACTCACATTTTTTCTAAATAGATAATTGTTCAATTGTTATTTATGCATCAAAATTCAATAATTTCACTTACATATTAAAAATTTGTTAAATAGGACAATTAAAATTGTATGGAAAGTAAAATATTGCTGAATATCCCAAAAAAGTCTTCATTAATTAAAAAAATACAAATTAAATGGTTAAAAATAGAATATTTTAGATAGAAACAATATTTGAATAGGATTTGGAATTAAATAAGAGCGTTTAATTATAAATTTATCAATTTGAAATTATTTTAGAATTAAGAATAGTTTATGAAGTTTCAATCAAAAGTTTACATTTGTTTAACTACTGAGGCTTTCAAATTGAAAAATTTATATTTTTAACGTTAAAATCTGTTCATAATCGTCCTGTAAAATCAATAATTGTTCAGTTTTCAATAATCGCACTACAATTCATTGTGATTTATTATAATAGAAAAAGTTCTTGGTAAAAGTGAAAAATTATTTTCATTGTACTTTCTTGTAGAAAA
Source organism: Andricus curvator (assembly GCA_932195095.1). Classification (NCBI taxonomy): domain Eukaryota; kingdom Metazoa; phylum Arthropoda; class Insecta; order Hymenoptera; family Cynipidae; genus Andricus; species Andricus curvator. The sequence continues at coordinate 112,917 of CAKNYM010044994.1, read as the reverse complement.
TTATATATTTCATATCCTACAAAAATTGACAGTAAAGTACAAGTCGAAACGTTGATGTGGATTCTAAAAGTGTATAGTTTGTATTATTTTTTTTTTTAATTTGTACATTTCTACAATAAACTACTAGTATATACAACACAATTTTTAAGTACAGTTTCCAAATATTTCAACTTTGGTGAAATCTTGTATTTTTTTGTAAAGATTTGTAACATTCTACATATATTCTATATGAAATATGTACAATTAAAAGATTTTTATGACGTCAAACACCCAAATTAAAAAATGTAAAATCCTGTAGTTTCCTGTAATACCTTGTAGATTTTAACGACAAAGTAGAACGGATATTATCAATAAAAGTTATACAAATTTCTGAATGGTCGAAAGTTATACTTCATTGTTAATTTTTTTTGTTGCTTTTCTTCAAGGAAATACAAGAAAAAATTAACTATTTGTATTCAACTGTATTTTTCTGTTAAATTTTGTACATTTTTTTACAAAGAAGTACATGTTTTAACCAAGAATTACAGTTATAGAAATGTTGTACTTTTTTGTAAACATTTTTTCCACCAAAAATTTTTAACAAAAATTGTTCAACTTTGAACCGAATTTCTACCAAAGAAGATAAATCCTCGTTGAGAAATATAATACATAGTTCGATATTTCAACAATAAAGATTTTAATTTTTATTGAAAACTAGCAATTTTAGCTAAATTCCAGGTTTTATCAGGATTCATAATAATTCAATTGATAAATATTCTAAACCACGTGTTTACAAAATGTGTATTCCGCCAATTCAAAAACCCATCGACTTTCCTTTTTTTGTACTGTTCGATTATATTTATTTATGTAATTACTTTTTATTAAGTTTTATTAAGTTTAATCTAACTTTTGCTAAAAAATGCAATCAATCATTCCTGGAATATTTGCTTTTTCCTAATTCTTCTAATTTTAGAAAGAATAGACGCAATAGGCATATGTCTGACAACGACTTTTGCATTAAAGATTGTGTACACTTATACACTCCAACTTTGCGGAAAAACATTCTGGAATTGGATTTTCCTTGCACCAGTAGAAATTCGTGCATCTCGTAAAAAGACCCGATAAGAAGTAAATATCTTACCTAGACTTCCACTTCCCTTTAAGAGCACTGTTTACAATGGTTGTTAACCCAGGCAAGGTATTCGTAAGTCTGCTTTCTCTGTGAAAACCAACTAACTTAGCATTTCAAATCTCACCCATACCGGCAAAATTTAATCGAGATATTTGGAAAATTAGCAGACCCGACAAATACCTCACATAATTAGAGACGAACAGAAGAGACAATTTCTGCCTATGGTCGCGACATATTGTGTGTATATCAGTTTTTCAATCAAAATCAATTTACTAATATACTCTCCCACGTAAAAACATTTTGGTATGGGATCAATCTAAAGAAACATCTAGAAAATCGTATGGGAGTCATCTCTCAGATAGTATACTGAAAGTATGGTAAGTGGGACTATCCCATACTGTATGTATATTCGAATGTATGTATACTTTAATAATTCTTTTTCCTGAATGGGCTGATATCATTCATTAAGAAACACAACCATATTTTCTCATAGTTCCAAATATGATATCAATGCTAATTTGAATAATAATAATATACCTTGAAGCAAAGAATGAGACTAGCTTAGATTGCTTTCGCTTAAAACAGAATTTTTTTTTTGAAAAGTCTCCACATTCTAATTTGCATCTGAAAGTTCTGTGTATGCTCTCAGCGGATAATCCAGAATTAGCAAAGAATTAGTGCAAAGAAAAAGGTGTCCTTTTCAGCATTAAAGCCATTAACTTCATTGTATTATAATCATTGAAAGAATGTATTGTTATCACTCTGGTTACATTCAAACCGACCATATGCATTTTTTAGCAATAATCTCTCAAACAAGATATTTCCAGCAACTCTTTATTTATTACAAATGAAGAAAATCCGAGATGTCAGTCGTGGAAATATTGGGAATATAAAAACAAGAAAAAATGTGAGCGTGACGTAGAGTATAAGTTTCTTCATCACTCAGATATCGTGTCAATAAATCAAAAGCTTCACGAAAAGTGGACCCGTTTGACAGAAACAAATTTCAGAATAGACTCATCTTGAAATGCATTTTCTTGATATGAAGTGACGTGTCATGACAAAGCGGACAGAAAATTCTTGGTGTACCAGAAATCGGTTCCTTCAGCATAGTTATTATAACGAAGACCCACTACAGATTGACAAGTAACAAGAATAGTGAAAAACAAGAAAGACAAGAATAAAATATTACTTCTAAGCTGGATTACACGCCGGGCTCATACAAACCAGGCCTGTACATCATCAATTTTTTTTAAATGTTGGCTACTTACTTGTTGTGCAGAGAAAATATAGATTAGCAAAGATATCTTTTCAACACATTTGTATCAAAGTTATTGCAATTTTTGTATCTTGAATGGGTTTTGAGTCTTTAAAACACAAATTACACTAGTTCACTAAAGGCAGTATCGCTTCGCTCGGTTCCAATCTAAGTAACTAAAACTCTTTTTTTATTGTAAAAACCCCGGCAGAATCAAAATTTTGAAGTTGAAATTGATACCAACAGCTCCCTCGAGTTAAAATAATTCGACTTGTTTGAGTCTTCAATTACCCCCGATCAAGATATAGTCAAGACATGCTCAAAACGTTTTTCTACGTTTGGCCCCTAGCGTCCAGCGAGACTATTTTTCGTCTTGAAGTCGAACTCAAGACATGGACAACAAAGGTCTCCAATACATCCGAGGGTCATCACTAATCCGCTTTAAATTTAACAGAATGGTAATATTATTTATCTTCATGGCATTCATTTTTTATGTATTAATAACTTTATTTATCTTGAAGGATAATGTTCTTTGAATGGCGAATCTAACATTGTTGTCAATTTATTTTCATCACCAATAGTTCACTAGATACTTGTAGGAAATTACAGTGTTAATCTTTTTATGGAAAATGTTATATTCCTGTAGTTTTTGAGACTGACAGGTTTCGAATTTTAATCTTGCACATCATTTATTACAAAAGTACAAGTTTTATCGGTTGTGAAATTTAAATCTTTTTGGATGCCAACTCTGTGTTCCTAACTTAACTACCTGATTCCTGGAAATGGCAGGTCCTGCCGGTGTGAACCATAGTTTATAGATGTCGGAGTATCCTGGACAATAAAATCAATGAACGAAAACTTTGTAATTTTGGACCTGGTTAATCTTAAAGCCATAAATTATTCACATAATTTTTGGTAAAAAATTCGGTATATTGATCAAGACTTAAATTTCTTGTTTTAAGACAAGCCCACCGCGATTTGACTTCCACTCTCGTCGATAACCTTAGCCATAAACTCAAGACTTACATCTACGACTTCTAAGTCTGTCCGTCAGCGAGACATAGCCGTTGTGAAAACGAACTCAAGACGAACCAAGTCCAACTCAAGACTAAATATTTTTACTTAGGCTTTCATGGTTATTTTTTCATGTTTTTAATTGAAATTTTTTTGCCTAAAATATCATTTGAACCATTTTTTTCTGTTTATCATTTTTTATTACTGTTTGCTAGCAAGAACTGTACGCAGAAAAAATATGATAATGATGAATAACAATTAATTGTAAAATAACTGTTTTTGTTCATTCACACACAATATGAATGTTTAAGAAATAACCTGGTGTGTATACCATTAAGCCATTCCCCTTTCAGGGTAGGCGTGACACTACCCGATTCGGGTAGTGTTTCTAGGTGGATAGTTCTCTTGTAGTTATAAATAACTACAAGTGTGGGCTCACCGCACCCACGATGTGCCAACAGCATTGAGTATTCTTGAATGGTCACCCATCCAAGTACTAACCGCGTCCAACGCTGCTTAACTTCAGTGATCTGACGAGAACTGGGTTTTCAGCGTGGTATGGCCGTTGGCATAAGGTGAAATAACAAAAATAATTTTTATCAATATAGTGGAGCCTAAAATCATTTGCATGCCCCTTAAGTAATGATAATATCGAAAATCTAGAAAAAAACTGATTTTTGTTACTTTGTGAGAAGTTGTAGGCTCCGGAAGCTACGATCATGGTTCTTTAA